>PVKA01001632.1:13795-141572 GCA_004027165.1 Ctenomys sociabilis | reverse complement strand
CACATCCATCTGCATCTTAATCTTTTTTATTTGCCCTTCTTCACACCCTCTTCCTCCAAGTTTGTCTGTCATTGTCTCTAATTTCTCTCTGCTCATTCTTTCTAGTAAACAATTCAAAAAGTTCTTTTTTTTTTGTACTTAGTGCAGGGTCTAAGGGCCTCACTACGTAGATTGGCCTCATAGTGATCTGCCTGTTTTCAGCCTCCCAAGCACGGGGATTACAGGCAAGCACCACCCTTCCCAGTCTCAATGTCTCAGCATGCCCCACGTGTGGGGCCAGCAGGGCAAGCTGGAGATCAAACCACAGCCACTAGCTCTGCCTAAGCAGGCACTTTAGTCTGCTGAGCTATCTGGCCAGCCCTCAAAACAGTTCTTTTGTCTCTTTAAAAATTATTCTTGTGAAAGATCTTGGTGATATTATTATAACCTGGTGTATTATAAACCCATGCATTATAACCTGGTGGTCAATCCCTAGCATATCTCATGTGACGTTTCAGCAGAATTTGAAAGTCACTTCCGCAAGCACTCTTCTCACCTGGCTTTCTAGGACACAACTCTGATTTTCCTGCTATTCTCCGCCATCTTCCCCTTCCTGATATTTTCCTGGCTTCCTCCCTCCTCCCTCTTCCTAACTTCTGCGTTCTCTCTCTCCAGGCTCGCTCTGTGGCACTCGTCTCTTTGCTGCCCACACTGCCTGCCTTGGTAGGTTCCTCTAACTTCATCCTTGAGAATAATCTCCATGCTGAGGATCTTGACTGTTTGTCGCTAGCCCTACCAAATCCTAGAGATCATAGGCCCTTACTGATAGCTTCTCGCTTATCATCTCACTTGGGGTATAGTAGATATCGCAAGCTTAATCTTGTCCCGAATCCGAAGGCATTTCCTGCCCTTCCCTGTGATACCCAGCTCACGCTTCTGTTAGCAGCAAGTCCAGCTTTCTGACTGTCACTTGAAACACCCTACTTATTCTTAACTCCTCTCTTCTGCTTTTTCCATAATCTGGTTTCCCAGCGAACTTTATGCAAGCCATCGTTGTACTTCACCTGGCTTTGTGCCACAGCATCGTGATTCTGCTTGTGTTTCCTTCCATTAGATTCTCAACCCCACAATCCTGGGGGAATCCTACTTAAACCCAGGTGGTGGCTCCCTTCTGATCAAAATCCTCTGGTGGTTCTCACCTCAGTGCAAAACCCAAACCACTGACTCTGACTTCCATGACGCCTGGGCCTCACTGTCTCCTGAACTCCACCTCCCAGTGTTGACCTTTTCACTCACTGGCTCTGTGCTGCTTAGCAAATACCTGCAGGCCCTTATTACTACCCTCACTGCCTCTGCTGCCCTGCTAGGATTGGAAATTCCATGAGGCTGTCGTGTTTCCTTCCCTGGAGTCCCTCAGCTAGGATAGTGTCTCACACTAGATGCAGAGGTGCTGAATACTCGTTGAACAGTCAATTATTTTTCATATATTTTAAAGAGGTGTGTTAAAATGTAAGGTAATTACCTAAAGGATAGAAACAATGGGTGTAACAAGCAATTCGAGAGTAAAATAAAGGAAATTTTACCATTAAGAGAAAGAAAAGGGAGAACAATAAACTGAAAACCAAAATAGAACAATAGAAAAGGAACAACAGGTCAGAAATCACAATCTCTGTGAATAACACAACTATGACATTGAATTAAAAATCCAGTTATGAGCTGTTTACAATGGCAAATATAAAAACAAATGATGCAGAAAAACTGAAAATAAAGGAAAAGAAAATTACATACTGGGAAAATGTTAGCAAGAAGCAGGATGATAATAGTAAAACAGTGAAATTTAACTAAAGGGTAAAAAGCAAGAAGGAAGAGAAAATAAAGAAAATGAATTATATAAATAAAATATCTACCAAAGAGATAGTATGTTCATAAATAAACTTTTACATATAAACGTATAAGTTGAAAGTCTGCCTTCATAGAGATTTCAACATTTTATCTTCAAAAACTGGCAGATGAGATTTTTAAAACATGAGGACACAAAGGTGTTCAAACACTAATGATGGCTTTCTTGGGCCCTGAGTGAAACCTATGCTCCAAGTATTTATCTAGAGGATCATAAGGATTCAAAAAGGAGACATTCATGAAGGTGGCAGGACTAATTACCTGTCGTGCACGTGCTGTTTACATGAAGGGAGCGAAATGAGAAGCCCAGTCCACTTTCTGATCTTTCAAAAACATCTGGATCCCGACTTTGCATAGAACAGTGGTTGTCATAGTGATGCCCTGAACCAGGCATATGGGAATCACAGGGGACCTCTGAGAGACGCAGGTCATTGGGTGTGAGTTTTAGGGCTCCCGGGTCCACAACTCTGGGGTTGGCTGCAGCTATAATGAGCTTTCCAGGGGCTTATGTCTAACTCTGAGGAGCAATGGCCTGGGTCAAACCTCAGGGTCTGGGGCCAGCGAGACAGCTCAGTGGAATAAGCACATGCTTAGGCATGCACAGGGCCCGGGCTTCAATCCCCGGGACTGAATGCTGCACCGGCCCTGCCCCTGGGCATGCCGAGCCAGTGACAGTGTCTGGGTGCGATGGCACACCCCTGTAATCCTGGTGCTGGGGAGGCTGAAAGCAGGAGGATCACTTTGAGTTTGAGCTGTGTAATGAGACCCTGGACCAAATACAGAAAAGTAAAAAGGGGGAAAAAATCTAGAGTCCATCCTCCCCTTACCTCAGTCGGATATCTTTGCAGCAGTAGAAAAACAAATTTTCGCATGTTGTTTACATTTCTGTTTCATAATTTCCATGACAGTCTGCTTCATGGGAAAACTCTGACTGAGAACTGATCAAAGTGACAGCTCCTGATTAATTATGACCTGAGTAGTGTTGATTTTTATATAAATGAAAAGTAAAATAATAAGTAGCTCCCATGGTAAAAATACCATGTAAAGATGAAAAGAGGTGGAATAAAACGGGACTATTATGATAATTTGCTGTGCTTGAGTTTATGCATGGATTATGGGCAAAATTTTCAGTGGTAGCCATCTCTGGCTTTGCGTGGCTGTGTCTGCACTCACCGCCACCTCTATGAGGTTTTGGAGTGAACCTTCTATCTGGGAAGACACTGAGAGCAGGCAAAACCAGAATAGAGGGAAGTTATTTTTCCCCTGTTCCCTTACTCTTCTGTATTCCTGCATTGTATCCTTCCTTTGCCTCCTTTTGCATACATTCAGGCCAATTAAAATGTCCAGGACTTGCTGAAGAGCATAAACAACAGTCAGTGGGATGTCTCCTTCAGAGAGCTGATCTCTATAAAAAAGAACAAATGACAACATGCATACTACCATAAAATTATTCAAAAATGCATTTCCAGCATACCACAGTGGAACCTGTGGAGGAAGGAAATATTAATGGTGATTGAGGGGGAAATTAAAAGCAGAAAGAAAGGGGCTGGGGTTATAACTTGGCAGTCTAAACACCTACCTGGCAAGCACAAGGACTTAGGCTTGATCCACAGTACCACATGCCATGCTGGCCTCAGAACTCTGGGCCCACAGTGCTGACCACCGAAACCAGGCATGGTGGTGCACATTTGTAATCCCAGCACTAGGGAGGCTGAGAGAGGAGGAGCACTATGAGTCTGAGTGGTGTAGCAAGATCCTGCACAAAATAAATAAACAAATAAATAGAGAAAACAAAGAAAAGAAAAAAAGCACATAAAATGATCACTATATGTGTGAATTCCAGAGGTATAATTTATTGACACCTACATATCTAAGGTCCTATGGGAAAAAATTTAGTAAATGACTTTGAGCCAGCCCATCTCCTCCTCCAGTTTTTGGAGACCCCACCTGAGACTGGGAATTCTGACCTCGCAGTGAGCTCAGGGAAGCCCAACCTGGGTCCTCCCTGTTGTCTCCATCCTTCTCCTGGGAACACTGGCAAGGGCAGATGTGAAATATTTTCCCTTGTATATCAGCTTTCACCAGTGTGATTCATTTACCCACCCGGGTAACACAAGCCAGTGAATATCCACCACTGTTACCACTCAGCCCAACACGTCCAGCTTGGGAGCTGCCCGTCCAGACCCTGCATTGGAGATGTGGCTGTTGCTGATTTTTTTTTTTTTTACCACCTGTCTTGGCCTTGTGGACCTCTAAAAATTGATTTATTTATCACACATATATTTGGACATGAATTTTGGCAAGTTCAAATTTCTCATCTATCAAAGAAAGGCCCTTATACACTTAGATGCGAGGCTAGCTTTATGGGCTACAGGGTCTCAAGGGCTCCTCTTGAGCTTTTTAAAATCCCAGATCCACAAGCTAATGAAAGATGGGACAGGAAGCTACTTTTAGAAATAACCTGAGTGCTTGAGAATGAAACAAACATGCATCTAGAGACTAAGTACAACTAATATTGCTAGAGATATTTTTAGATAAGAAAACAAATTAAAAAAATGTTTAAGACTTGGGTTGGCAGCTAAGACCTAAATCTTTGCTAATTTGCTATATTCTTTTTTTTTTTAGAGCTCTTTGTTTTTTTTAATTTTTTAATTTTTTTTTAATTTTTTTTTAATTTGCTATATTCATGACCTTGATACTGAATTATTTTCAAATTAATTTTCTCATCTAAGAAACGGGGCCAATGTTATCCATTTTATCGATTTGTTGTGATGATAATATGATATTGTTCCTGAGGAAGCTAGGCATGTGTGTATAGAGCAGATACTTTTAAAGATCAGTTTCTTTCCTGTTAAAAGTACTTTTGCTACAGAGTAAGAGGGAATCCAAACACCTTACTTGGTTTCTCAGTATCTAACAGAGTTGATTAAAAGGAAAACTGTGAATACAAATCAGGAATGTGAACTAGGGATTAACTAAGCCTTCTTGGATCACACTTTTTGTCTAACTTGACTATGCAAATATCTGAGAAGTAAATCATTCCCTTTCTTTTCCCCATCTCTCACTGTGATCACACTTTTTCTACTGTGCAAGCCTTGAGGAGAGTACCATGGGGACTTTCAGAAGGAAGCCACTGCTCAGGGTGCAGCTAGCAGAAGTCAGTGCTTTGGATGCAGCTAGCTATGCGCACGTCCTTCAGAGTCTTCGTGATGGAGGCAGTCTCTCTTGATCATCTCCTAATTCTCACATCACTCTCACAGCCTGCAGTTCTTCAGGCAATAAATAGCACCTTCCATCAATTCAAAGACTGAAAGTCTTCGCCACTTCCTGGAGCATCAGTGTGCTGCTGGCTCTGCTGCTCAGAGTGTGGTCCCTGGACCAGAAACACCATCAGCATCTGGAGCTGGTTAGAAGCACGGAATCTCGGGCTCACCCAGGCCTCCTGAATGCCAGTTCTAATGGGACCCCAAGATGATGCATATCCCATTCAAGTTTGAGAAGCACTGATTTAAAAAGCACAACTCTTGTTTGTATAAAATTCGTGCCTTCCTCTTCAAACATTCGGAAGCCACATAAAATCTCATAAAACTCCTGTGAGGAGGCTCCCATTTTCATAAAGGAAATTGGAGCCAAAGAATGAAAGGAGCTTGCTGAGGAGCTGGGGGTGGCGACTGCTGCATGGCGAGTGACCGCAATCATGTACAGGCAGCTGTCACTGTGTGTAACGCTGGGACTCCTGTTGGAGCCACATCTGCCTTTTGATACAAGAGCTAATTAAACAGTTATAATATTGTGTATCATGTGCACACGATGATGCCCTTTTGGAAGTTGTTGATGTTTCTTTGAAATGAGAGAGATTGATTTGTACACTAGCATTTTAAAGACTTGATTAATGTCATGCTATTTATTTCGGCCACCCCTGATCTTTAATTATGAAATTATGCAGTCTGGAATATGACTGTTGAACCCCCTCTGTGTCAAGTTTAACCGAGTGCATTTCTCTCTGATCTCTTGTCATGGTGTGGGCTTCAAAATACACAAGCAAACGGCCTCACTTTCAGACCCTTGATCTTCCTGCTGTTGATAGTGGCTGTGGATTTTTGAGGACAAATTGTAAAGCTGCTGCTGTGACCAGCTGCCTGCACCCACTTCCAGGTGAGAAGCCCGAGAGAGGACCTCGTGTGGCCACTAGCTGAGTAGATGAATTTGAGCTGCCTATCCCAGGCCATTGGTTCTCTTCTGCTGATTTCTTGCAATGTGTGCTCTGTGTCCAGAAGAGAATTGCAGGTGGAAAATAAATTATGTCCACCCAAGCCACCAAGAAATGCACAAGCTTAAGCAAATCTGATAAACAAGTAGGAAATGCTGTTATTTTTTTCTTAATGTCTTATTCCTTATTTTTCATGTCTTGTTTAGTTTGTAAGCTTTTCTGTCATGATTTGGTGACTTTTACAGATGATAATTTTAAGAAACAGGAGTCTGTATCCCATTTTGCACCAACTTCTATCTCCTATGTAAGGAAAAAAATGAGATACTGGTTTAGAAGTATGTCCATATAATGGGAAACAATAATTGGACAAATTTTCTCTGAAGTTCTCCCAAGACTAGATGGTAATCCAAAATAATGTATCCTCTAGACATGCTTACATACAATAACTTTGCTATCTGTTACTTTTCCCTCCCCATCATGAGTATATTCAAAATTATTATGTTTTGGATTTCAGTTTCATAAGGTGTTTAAAAACAATAAATAGAGGTTAATCTGATAATCTTTCATAAGGATAATTTTGATTTTTATTCTTCAGTCTTCTAAACAAAATTTTCATATACTTTTCTAACTCTTTGTCCCTGGGGAAAATTAAAATGTTGCTTAAAATCACAGCACAGCAATTTTGTGCAGAATGTATAACTTTTATCCTACTTGATGCTACTGTAAGTCATTCATATTGAGGAAGTGTCAAAAATGAGTAGGATTTAGTAGCTCAGCACATAAAATGTTCTGTTTCTGACTCTTACACAGGAAAATGTAGTGTAGCTTGAAGATCCTGAGGCTTGTATTTAGCTGCTCTGAGATGATGGAGATGGCCACGTGTGTGCTGCCCACACGGCAGCCACTGGCCACAGGTGGTCATCAAGCATTCGGAACAGAGCAAATGCAACTGATGAGTTGAATTTTAAGTTCCACCTAGTTTAATTTAAATTTTAAAAGCTATATATAGTTAATGGGGTTGTATTAGATCTGGGGTTGACAAGTTGTGGTCCATTGGCCAAATTTGTTCTATTGTCTAGTTTTATAAAGACACTTTATTGAAACTTAAATATGCTTATTTATTTTCTTCTTGTTTATGTAGCTTTGAAGCAGAGTTGCTTAGCTACAGCAGAAGGTAGTCCTCAGAGTCTTCTTTCTTTCTCCTCCCTCTCTCCTGTCCTCCCTCTATTTCTTTCTTTCTTTTTTTCAAAATAATACATCTCTGTTTGATCAATAGTTTTTGTATTTGTGCTATAGATATAGAAATTGAAGTTTCAAACATTTAGCTATGTTTGTCATTTTAAGCGAAAGTTTTTTATTAATTTTATTGAAAAGCAATGAGACAGTTTCAAGACCTATTAATAGCACAGTTTCAGTAATTAATACATTGCATGTTGTTGTCTTCATAGTGGTTATTCACAGCACAAGGTAGACATGATATCCTGTCCAAACACTATTAGGACAAATCTTTGTTCTCAATGAACTAAGAGAAAGTAGCTGTATATCTATCCTAACTATTTTGTATATACAGGTACAAAATGGTCCTTCATTTATATCCCCTTTTTGGTTTAGTTGTGTCAGAATTGGGTATTCTATTGCCATTTAAATATAGTTAATGTGTGAATTAAGTAAAATAATCCAATATAGTCTAGTAGTCCATAAATGTAGTGGATTTTCTATAAGACTGACAATGTCAGAAGTTGTTGACATGAGCCTTTTACAGCTCAGTGTATTAATATGGCTTTAGTTTTTATACTTCATATCTATCTATCTATCTATCTATCTATCTATCTATCTATCTATATATCAAGACAAAGCAAGACCTATATAACAAGAAGTGTAACTTTTGTCTCTGACAAGGTCAGTCAAATCCCTTCAGGATTTACCCTGAAACCCTGTACCACAGTTTGTAGACCCTTTGTCAGTGTCAGCCACGTGGATGAGTCATGGCCATTGCTTGACTAATTTGCCAAGCAAATTTTTGCACACATATAGACAGTTGCTACAAATTTTGGGGACTAGAACTGTGGTAATATTTCTTGTTAGTAAGAGTTAAATGCATGAGGAGACTTAAACTTAACTCTTTTCTATGTAGGACCAAAGTAAGAAAGCACATGTGTGTGATAAGGGAATTTACTTGAAGTTTTAAATATCACACAGGTTTACTTTCCATATACTGAGAACTTTATTACTGTATTGGAAAGACAATGATTCATTATTCTTTGGGCATGACATTGGTGAGGGCTAACATTGCTCAGTTATAGATGGAAGCTACAGTGGTGTTTTAGTTTATGCTCTCCTGGGTATATATGAATCATAAATGGGTAAAAGAGGTAAAACACAAGACAACATATCATTGGGTTCACCTGAGAAACATAGTAGTTAAATTTTCGCTATGCACAATGAGGCACCTTAGTATGAGGTTTAGGAATAAGGAATGAGTTCTGTCTTCCAGAAGTTCAACACAACCTTCGTACACAGGAAAGATGAAAGACTTAGTGAGCTCAGGCGAGGCTCATGTGCAAGGGAGAGGAAATGGTTCTAGAAGCAGGTTATTGGTAGAAAGGAGAGAGGAGGTTCAGAAAGAGAAAGTAGAGAGACCATGCAGTGATGGAGGCGACAAAAAATGTTCATGTTTCTCCCCTCTTCCTCTTCTGTGGAATGCACAAGCTAGAAAGCACTCTCTGCAGTTATTTGGAATGCACCTGCCCCCATTACCACTAAGCTAAGGAACCTGGTCATGTGCATGAGGGGCAGTGGGCCACCTGGGGGAAGTTGCTTTTGTACACTGTTTTAGAAGGTGCTGACGACAGTTAGCCCATCACGCTGTGCTAGAGGAAGACACTTCAATGCCCAAGTTCATTTGTGCAGAGCACTATAAATAGTACTGCTTTTCAACTGGGAATGACTTAGTACTGTCTTTTCCCAACTGCACTGTGCCAGAAAAAGTCTGTGAAGAAAACTTATTCTGGGATCTCTGGGGACAAAGTGAACAGGTAAAGAGGTCAGAGAATGTTTTTCTTTGGGAGGAAGGGAACTCATGTGTGAAGGGTGGGCTGGTGTTTTAGTTTGTTTTGTGTCACTACAACAGAATATGGGATGGTGGGTGACATATAAAGAAAAAAGGTTCATGTAGTTAATCATTCTGGTAGCTGGAAAGTCCAAATAGCAGGTATCAGCGTCTGGCAACGGCCTCACTGCAGATAGCATCACATGTGGGAATACGGGTGGAAGAAAAGGGAGTCAAAGGTGCAAGAGTGCAGTGGGCATCGGCAACCTGGAGAGGCGGAGGGTCTAGTCAGAGGCGGAAGCCCTGAAATGCACTGTGGAGTTGGGCACGAGTCTGTGTGGGAAAGTGGTAAGCTTGTGTCAGCAGACCAGGGTCTGCGCTGGAAGCCTGCAGGCATGAGAGACGAATGACCAACAGCAATGGAGGAGACCAGAGCTCCACCCAAGGAGAAGACGGACACATCCTTCTTCTTTCCCTTGTCTGAACTACAAGCCTATTGGCAGGTGCCCCTGCATCTGGGGTAGATCTTCTCTTCTCAGTTTGAAGCCTACACACCAACCAGAGCTTTACTAATCTGGCAAGTGGTTTTTATTGAAGCCAAGCTGACCCATCATCATCAGCAATTGTACATAGCCAGAGAGGAAGCAAGAGAGAGAAAAAAAATGCTACTTTTATAGTAATCACTGTCTTCAAGACTAATGCACTCCTGAGAGAGCCAAGCAACTTGTGAGGCCAGCATGGCTCCCTTTGAGAGAGTGGTGATCCCTCTATTTGCCTCCACCTAGCCCATCACTTAAACATCTTACTATCTTTCAATACTATCACATTGAGGCTCAGGCTTCTAGCATATGCAACCTTGGGGGTACAAACTGTATGCAAGTCACAGAAGTTGGCAGGTGGTGACCTCAATGTCCTGTGACCTTGCTTTTTCAAGTTAATAATAGGTCATGTTGGAAGGTCAGTTCAACGTCAAGTGATCTTGAGTAAGCTGCACAACCTTTGTGTGGATCAGTCTCATCTTATTTCTCTCATCCACATATCTCACACTCCAAAAGAAGTGTGATATATGATAATTTGAAAACATGAAAGAAAGTATAACTGCAACAACCCTTCTATATAGTTAAAAATTTACTACTGCTCTTTTTTGTTTTGTATTTTAGGGAAGGGTCTTCAGCGTGTTCAGGGTCTCACTACTAGATCAGACGCATAGTGAGTCTCCTGTTTACAGCCTCTCAAAAGCTGGAATTACCACCACCATGCCCAGTCTCAATCACTCTCTCACATTGCCCCGGCACGGCAGGCCTGGGGATTGAACTCCCAGCCCTTGTGCCTGTTTGTAGGTGCTTTAGTCCACTGAGCTATTTGGCCTGCCCTTTTACTACTACCCTTGAGCCAACCCAAAAGTGAATGTCAGAAGTGGATATGACCTAGGTGAAGGGAAGGAGCTGCTTTAAAATAGTCATCCTGTATCTTTTTTATCCATTCTTGGTTGATGAGCATTTGGTTTGCTTCCAAGATTTAGCTATTACAGATTGTACTGCTACAAATATGAGTGCACTTTCATCTCTGAGTATGATTTTTTTTTTTTTTTTTTTGTATTTTAGGGAAGGGTCTATAGTGTATTTACGATCTCACTGCTAGATTAGACTCGTGGTGATCCGCCTGACTACAGCTCCCAAAAGCTGGGATTACAGGTGCGCTCCACCATGCCCAGTCTCATTGCCACCTTAGGGCTCCCTGCGAGTGGGGCTGGCCACAGCAGGCCTGGAGATTGAATCCCAGGCCAGTGTGCCTGCTTGAAGGTGCTTTCATCCACTGAACTATTTGGCTGGCCTGATGTTTTTAGTTCTTGTAAGAAGATATCCAAAAGGGGAATAGCTGGGTCGAATGGGACTTCTAATCCTAATATTTTGAGGAATTTCCACCTAATTTTCACAGTGGTTGCACCAGTCTGCATTCCCACCAGCAGTGGAGAAGGGTTCACTTTTCCCGATGGCCCTGCCAGCACTTATCGTTGGTTGATTTCTTAATGTCACTCTTTGTGGGGTGAGACAGAATCAGTGTTGTTTAAATTTGCATCTCTAGAATGATCAGTGATGCTGGACATTTTTTCATATATTTATTTGCTGTTTGCACTTCTTCTTTTGCAAAGGGTGTATTCATCTCAAATGCCCATTTTTGGACCTGATTTTTTTCAGTTCTTTTTTTTTTTTTTCTGTTAGGACAGGTTCTACAGGGTCTACAGGGTCTCACTACACAGATAGAACTTGAAATGATTCTCCCGTTTCTCAGTCTCCCAAGTGCTGGGATTACAGAAGTGTGAGCCACCATGCCAAGTATCAATCCTGTTTCAACTCACCTCGGGGGGCAGGGCTGGCAAGGTATGCTGGGGATCAAACCTTGGCCTCTGCGCTCTGCCTAAGAGCTTTAGTCTGCTGAGCTCTCAGGCTGGCCCTCAGTTCTTTATGTGTTTTTAGATATAAGCCCTGTCTGAGGTACAGCTAGATACAATTTTTTCCTACACTGTGGGTTATCTTTTCACTCTGTTGGCAATTTCCTTTGCTGTGCAAGAGCTTTTTAATAGGGCAAGATCCTATTTGTTGATTATTTGTAGTGTTTTCCATGCTTTGTTTTGTGCATAAAGTCATCCTAGATCTGATTTAGACCCTCTGTTTGAAAGCCACATTGGGATGTGGATGTGTTCTATGATTCTACTTACTTTACTCACTCAAGTCCTGGTTGGTATGCTTTGGAGGGTGGGTGTTCCCCAAATGTATACAAATTAAAGGGTTGATACTAATAGTAGTTCTTTGGGCAGTGGAGATGTAGAATGTTCCCCAAAGCATCCAGTGTGCCAGATGTGGGGCCTGCATAGATTCTTCTGGGGTGGAAAGGATGCCCCTGGTAGAATGCTTCTCCCTCCTTTGGCTCCTCCTTTCTCTCCCTACTTCCAGGCTGTCCTGACATGAGCAGTTTTCTCCTGTCATTCTCCCTCTCTAGTCTAAGATATGTGAAACCTGATTGATATTTATCAGGAATGGTTAATCCATACTATTTTAGCACCCCTGGGACTTAATGCTGTATTTTCACCAGTTTCTGCATGAAATCTCCAGGTTGATAAGTTAATGTGAGGGAATAAATATTTCTCTTAAAACGTCATATTATTAACTACTTTGGGGATAATAGGCCCATTTGAAAATTTGATGGAAGCTATAGAACACTTACATGTAGTACCTCTGTATGTATGACATATGCAGTATCCCCAGTTTTACACAAAATTTCAAGAAAACCATAAACACAGAGTTCTTGTATATAATTTCTATAAGGCAAAGGCTGTCAACCTTGGGTGTATATTGAGAATGTCTGGGTTGATTGCTTGTTTTGCAGTGCTGGGGAGTAGACCCAGGGCTAGGCAAGTTCTCTGTCACTGATCTACATTTCCAGTTCCAATGTGGGCAGCTTTTACACATCTCATTTCATAGACTATATTCACTGGGGTAAGACTTAGATATAAACCTTTAGTTCAGTTTAAACTTTTACTCTGAGCCAGCAGTTTTCAGATGTAAAAGTCATCAGAGGCCCCTGAAGGGGCCTGTCCACCCTGGAAGGCTGGGTGTCACCCCACTGTCTCCCATTCTGCAGCTCTGTGGTGGGGTGTAGACCTCTGCTTGGTGAGGTGCTCCTCAGGTGGTTCTGATGCTAGCATCTGATTGCTATTCAGCATTGGAGGAGCGCAATCAGTATCTCTTCTGAATGTGGGAGCATCAGTCCATCCTGCTTAGTGCCCACTGTATATGGCAATAACTAGCCAGTCTCTTTTAGATGTATATGTTTCTCTAGGATGTATTAGGATTTACTAGCTTGGAAATGCAGTCTGAGCCTCTGAACAGACCCAGACCAGACTTTTTTAGGCTACAGCCCAGGTGAACTTTAAGGTTCTTATTGCTCCAGCCTTCCCCTTGAAGCATCCAGGAAAAATACACTGACACGCATTATGCTGTGGGTGACTTCTATCCACTCTGCTCTTTGACTTGGAACCTAACCTCTCTGTGTTTATAGGTCAGACAGGCAGTTACTTAGGCTCTAAAACCTCCCTGGAAACTGCTTGTGACCTTCTGTTTATCCCTAATGTTCCAGGGCCCAGAAGGAAAGGGAGAGTTTGGGGCAACCAGCTAGGGCAACTCTAACAAGACAACCTGGCATGGCTGAGGCTGCACCAAGGCACGGCTCTCTCTGCTGGATGTGACCGAACACACCCACAGAAAGGAGGCAACTCCCAGACACAGCCCGCTCAGCGCTGGTAGTTCTGCATGGAAGAGCTCAGTGTCTTGGTGTGTCTTTTTCTGTAGCAATATCTTCTCCTTGATTGTCTTATATGCTGGATGGCCTTACACAGAATGGTGAGAGAGAAGGGTCAAAAATCTGTAAGGCAAAGAGAAAGTCTTGGAAAGAGGTTCTCGTTTGCTGGTGAAAGATTTCTCCATTTATGATAGAGGACACTAAAGAAAAATCTGATTTTATCCACTAAACCATAAGCTATAATCAAAAAGCTGAGATGACTGTTTTAGGTACCACAGGTCTGGTTTTGCAATTAAAGTGCTGATTATTTTTTAATTTTCAGCACCTCGTTGGAGGGCTGTAAAAATTTACTAAAATCCATCACATTAATTTACTCTCAGAAACACCATATTTAACTTAAGAGCCTGTCATCAGATCCAGTATACTGCATCAGATTCACTAATACTTCAATCCATGATAACTGACGTTCTTGTGAGCTTGAACTGCTTGTAAATTGCAATGGTAGACATCTGTATCATCCACAGGACTTAAGAAGGCATTGATAATAAATCAGTCACAGAGTGCTTATTATGTACTAGGAATTACCCATCACCTACCCATGTTAGAGAGAGTATTGTCTCTCTAACAGCTCACTGAAACAGGAAGTACCACTCACTCTTTACAGAAGAAGAAACTGGTGTCAAGAAGGTGAAGTAAGTACACTCTCCAAGTTCAAACTATGAGGAAAGAGTAAGTTGTAACTCCAGATACTTTGATTCCATTCACATGGCTTTAGCCACCAAAGCTGTTGCCTAACCCCCTATGGACGTGCTGCCATTTTGTTTTTTTCTAGGAGGTTATAATATTGCTCCTTGATACGTGTGGCCCTCCTTTGATGACTTCTTACAGGAATAACAGAAAGCAAGTCAGAGTTTGGGTGTATATGATTGGTATTTACTTCCTTTAAGGACCAGCTTGGACATGGTGTGGAGTAGAGAAAGCTTTTGAAGGAGTCTGGGAGAATGTGACTGCTTTTGATTTAGTGTACAAAGGGACACATAAATACTGGAGGAGAAAAGAGGCCTAGGGTATTTTAGCTTATTTACTGTCTGAGTTTCTGTTCTTTTCTACCTCAAAGGACTATTTAGAGACAAAAGGAATAAAAATTTTAACACAATTGGGTGGTGGGGAGTTGGGAATCCTGATTTATATGCTTCACAGTGCCTGGCAGAAGAAGGGAAAGCTGGTATATGGACACTTTTGCATCATCAATTATGGCTAAGACACATTTAACTTGAGTCACTTTTAAAAATCTTCCTTTGTTATCTTTTTCAAAGAGAATGCAAGTAATAGTAACAGAAAACTCCATTAGAGATGATACAGAATTTCGCTAAACAAAATGATAGGAATTCAACAATGTTGTTATACTATATATTGTTGTCTTCAAATTAGTTGTTCAGGTCACCAAATTTAAGAATGCAAAAATTACAAAAAAATTAAAAAGGAGAGAGAAAAAAATTAAGCATTAACTGTTCCTTTCAATAGATCATCAGAAGGCTGGGGAGATAGTTCAGCAGCCTGACAGCTTCCCTGAAAAACGCAAGGACTGGGTTTTGATCCCTGGTACCACATGCTGTGCTGGCCCTGAAACCCTGGGCATGCCATGCTGGGCTCCAAATCCTGGTGGCACAGGCTCAAGCCTGTAATCCTTGTGCTAGGGAGGCTAAGATAGGAGGATCAGTAGGAGTTCAAGTTGTGCGAGCACACACGCACGCACACACACACAAACAGCAGAAATCAGTATAATTACTGAAGCTATCCCATGTGTGCATACATATATATTTTTTTTCCTTGCTTCTTTTTCCCTTTTCTGTGAGTACATGTGTGGTGATGGTGGGACAGAGGTATAACCAAAATATATGGTGAGTCTTTACATTAAAAGAATCTGCTATAGTAGGAGACATTGGCATTAATCCCAACACTCCTCCTTCACGCTTGTGCAATCATTCTTGCCATTTGCTGAAGCCGTTCTGAGAGCCTTATTTTTTGAATCCTGAATAGACTTGACAGTTTTAACCTCTCATTATCGTTTTGACTTCTAGGAGAAGCCAGAAGTCACATGGTGCCAAAGCCAGTGAGTAAGGTGGACGAAGACACACTACCGTGTTGTTACAAGCTTGTCTTTCCATTGTATGACACTCAGCAATAACATCTACCATATTTGTAATTGTACCTTGCAAAGACATGAAAGATAAAGAATAATGTTGTGTCATAAAACAGTGAGAAGATAGGATATGTGTTTGAAATGCATGGAAAATTTTGAGGGGGATTAATGTAAGGAGATTAAAAAAATTGCCATATATCACTGTATATTTTGATCACACCTTACATTTGAGTTGGTGTGATGGTTAATGTCAACTTGACTGAATCGAGTGGCCTGCACAATTAGTAAAGCATACGGCTGGGTATGTTTGTGAAGGCATGTCCAGGGAGGATTGGCATGTGGGTCATGTCATCATCCAATCAAGTGAGAGCCTGGATGGAACAAAAAGTGCAAGGAGGGAGAAAATCATGTGCACACGTGCTCAATGCTTCTTGAGCTCATGAATGTTTTGCTATTGCTATCATCATGGGTATCAGACTTCAGAGTCTTCAGTCTTTTAATGTAAACTTGCACAAGGGGCTCTCTAGAGAGCTTCAAGACATTCATTTCCAACCTAGGGCCGCATCTGTTAGAAATAGCTTTAGCTGAATAACGAAAAACCACCATCAAGGGAGTACTGAAGACTACTTTTGTTGGTCTTGCCAACATTTTCAAAGACAGAAATCTGCTAGGATATTTCAATGCAACAGTTTCAGGGGAGCTATGTCTCAAGTTTGTGTCTGTCCTATCATTTCCTAAGGAGAGGATTTTGGAATATTCTGAGCTCATGTTCTGTTTTCCCCAGTATTTTTCCAGCCTCAGATCCTGCAGAGCAGTGTTGTAGATGAGTGGCTCATCTGTATCATCCATGGAAACGTCCTTAAATTTTATTTATTTTTTATTTTTTGGGTGGAACTGGGGATTAAACTCAGGCCCTTGTGCTTGCCAGGAAGCACTTATTCCACTGAGCCATCTCCCTGGCCCTGTCCTTAAATTTTAGGTGTGGCTTCTGTGTTTTCTCTGTCCACTGGGCATGAATGAGTTCCAGAAGGACCAGGCTGAGTATTACCTGCATGAGGCAATTGCTTTTCTGTGTTTTCACATAGTGTCACAAAACAATCACCTTGTTGAGAATAGAACTATGTGTGGTGAGTTGGTAAGTGGTGGGCAACTTGTAACATCCAGCTGAATCAAATCAGTGTGGTGTTGGGTGTGGAAGACCCAGCTGAGTATCACTGCCAACAGCATAAAAATAACTGGAGAGGAAGAGCTGGAATTGTTGGAACTCCTGATGCTGTTGGTTGTCCTGGAGGAGCTTGTCATGTTGGTTTTCCTGATATGAACTTGGCTGTTCTAATTGTCAGAGAAGCTTAGGACCTTGTTGTCACAGAGAACAGCTGTGTTCCTTACTTTGAGCATCACCTCCTGGATATGGAGGGGAAGATGGTGCACTTCTCAGTGAAGAAGAAGCTTGTTGGGCTGGATTTCCTGATGTGAACTCAGTTGTTCTTATCATCAGAAGAGCTTGAGTCCTCATTTTGCTGAGGATTTCTGTGTTGCTTTTAGGGGGAGCTCTGGTCCTTACTTTGAGCATCACTTCTTGGCTCCAGTGCAGATCCCACAGTCTGCTAGCATAGATCTTTCATTCACAGACTTTCTAGCTTTCACCACTTACCTTTGGGCCTTCCAAGCACAGCTCCTTGGTAGAGACATGCATGAGACATTGTCTTGGGCTCTAGGTCTTCAGCTGGACTTATACAGGACAATGATGTCAGATTCAGGCCCTCAGCTGGATTCTTTGGGTCTTTAATGTGTGGATAGATTTCCTTCACTCTTTTGCATTTTACTTTTTTTGTGACTATTATAAAATCATCCTACAAATTACGTGTCCTGTAGTGTTCATCTTGTAGACCTTCACATCAACAAAGTGTGGCTTATTTTATGGAATTGGAGTACAAAGGATGAACAAATTTTCCTCATCAGTTTAGAGTTGCTATCATCTCACTTTTGTAGATGGTCCTCAATGACTCCAGGGTTGGACCTTGACAGAGATATAGAACATGAGTATCTAGCAATGGTTATGGTAGTCAAGAGACATTAATTTACCAAAAGAAATCTCCTGCTCCTGTGTAATTTTGCTCTTACCTAAGAAAATAAGAACTATATTAAATGAAGAGCATCTCTGCATTCTGGTATTTCAGGAGGCTGAGCTCAAGGTACAGTGAGACTTCCGCTTTTTTCTCTGCCATAGGATTTTTCGGAAGGAGGTATTAATGGATGTAGAGGCACTTTTATACAACCAGAGGACTGTTCTCATAGGGGGACAAGATGTGCTCATCGTAGAAGTTGTTCCAGTCTGCAGTATGAAACCCGCCAACGCTGAGTTTGACCCAATGTCTGTACATTCACCTTCTAGACCTTTTCATCCTGAGATGAACAGAAACAGTTCTACTTGGCTTGATGTACTTGGTTTGATGTTTATCACAGAACCATAGAAATTGTAAAATGTTTTAAGTACTTACTTTCTTGGAAAAGCTTGAAACAACTATTAGGAATTGCATTTGAAATTCTGTGGACTGATCTCACAAAATAATTATCCATTCATTTGACTTGGAAATGCTAAGGAGAAAGGGAAGGTGGATTTAAGGTCTGACTCTGTAAAGGCAGGTAGGAGGGCTTAGGAGGTCCTGGAACTTGCTACATGCCTTCCTAGCCCTGGAGGCTCGAATGAGACCAGATTGCCACAGAATCCTGAGTCTACATGGAGCAGGAGAGGGGTATGATGTCTAGGCTGCTGTGCACTGGAATCTTCCTTGGACATCTTCAGTCATTTTGAAAGGTGGAGTAGTCCAAGTTTCATCCGCCTATTCCGAAGATGGGAATAAAGCCAGGGTGGGATAGCGAGGAGGCTGTGTACCACATAGTACTTGACAAGAATCAGGTCAGCTAGTTATCTCCTCTGTATAAAGTCGCCCTAGAACTTAGTGCCTCAGCACAACAAACATCTACCATCTATTTCTATGGGTCAGGAATTTTGATGCAGCTTGGTTGAGTTTCCCAAAAAGTTGCTGCATAGGTGTCAACCCGGACTGCAGTCTCTTTAAAGCCTTTGTTGAAGAAGAGTGCTTCCAACTATATTCATGCTGTTGCTGGAAGACTGAGTCCCTTATGGACTGTTGAACTCTAGGCCCAATTCTTTCCAGCTGTTGGCTGTAGAGCTCCCTTGGTATGTTCCCTGATGGCTTCTCTCTAGGGCATCTTGCTTCCCCGAAAATGATGAGAGCAAGATACTCCACATGGAAGCTTGTCTTTTTGCAAAACAAAAAGTGTATATGGATAAATGCTATGGCTTATGCATGAATAATCCTGTTTTGTAATTTTTTCTGAGTTATAATGAATGATCTGTCAGATTTCTTTTTTTAAAATTTTATTTATTTTGAGAAAGGGTCTCACTGTGCAGTTCAGGTTGGCCTTGTGCTCACTTTTGTAGCCCCTAGGCTGCTCTCCAACTTGCAGCAATCCTCCTGTCTTAACCTCCTGAGTGCTGGGATTACTGGCTCGCATCACCATGCCTGGTTTTGTCATATTTCTTATAATGCCTTAATGAATTTGAAAATTTCATTTTTCTGTGAATGAAAATAAGCATCTCATGCTTATGGTAATAGGATAAAGAGTCTATTTAGTTTTGAACTATCAGGTATGATAGAAAACTAAGGAAAGTCTTAAATTTAAAATTTATTACACTTAAAGACACATTGCCACGAATACCTCCTCAAATATGCCCCCTTCTTTGAGCACACTTATCTTATAATACTTGTCACTTTCTTTTTTTAATCAAAGAAAATTTTAAAGCAAAGAAGCAAAGATTTTGCCTTCACAAGAGTCTAATATGAGTCTTCCAGCCTCTTCATATACAAGCAAAAACATTTTGGCTTCATATGGTAAAAACAGATTATGTGGTCAAATTGCAGATTATCTCACATGGCTAGGCTCTTAGTATATTTAAGTTAAGCTGGCTCTCAAATATAGGACTCAGAGTATGATCAGTAACACTACTGTCCAATGACAGTGGTCCACATTATTTTAGTCCTAGGTTCATAACACTGTACTATTTACATCACAGAAACAGCCCAAATTGGATATTGGAGTGGAGGCAGGAAAAGCCTTCAAAGAAGAAGAAATTACCCAATAAGGACTTTTACATAAACACGACTTTGTGGAAACTCATTATTTAGCAGATAGACAAGTAACTTATATTTAGCAATTATATCAAAATAGTGCTTAGTATTAATTTATTTTTAGGAAATATGATTATTCCAGCACAAAGCTAGATCTCTCAACTTCCTAGGGTTTACTGTTCTACATTACAGTTACATCACTGGCAACTATTTTCATACCAAAACAATTAACAGTATTTATAATTCAAGGCCTTTGTTTAAGGTGATTCCATTACTTCCCATTCTTACACATGAAAACTACCAAGGTGAATGAATAATCTGTCATCTTCCAGGTATTCCTGGGATCTTTACAGCTTGCAGAAGTGGTCCTAGATCTAATACTCCTGAACTTATTTACCAAGAATTCTGTATGCTTTCTTTTTTTTTAAGCAGGAATCAAACTCAGGACCTTGCACTTGTCAGGCAGGTGCATAAGCCACTGAGCTATGCCCCAGGCCTACGTATGCTTTTAAAATTTAGTACCCAAAAGATGTATTGCTTAGAATCTGACAATTACCTAGATTTACTGTGAACAATTTCTTTTACTAATAAACATGGCTTCCTTGAAGCTCACCTAAGTATCAAAACTATTATAAACTGTTTCAAATACCACTCTTTGATGTCACTTAATAAACCATTAAATCATAAACTTGCTTTTAGAATTAAAAAACAGCACACTCTTGAATGTTGCTTCGTATACTTCATTCTCTCCAGATGCATTTGCAGCTCATAATAATGTCCCATTAGTTCACTGTGGCACTTTTCAATTTGACCCCTGTTTGTAACGGATAACTGGGGCTGCAGGGGTGTGGAACATAGTTGTGTAATTCACAGTAGGAAAATACCCATCAATGAGATCAAATTCATACAAATGAAGCAGGGCAGGCCAAATTGTCTTAATTTGAACATAAGCAAAATTTTCCCCAATAAAACAATGATGTCAGTTCTGAAAGGTACATAGGCAAACTTCTCTCCTGGTGCTGGATTGTCATGTAAGTAGCGATCAGGGTTAAAGTCCAGGCACTCCATCCAGGAATCTTTAAGTCTTGACAGTGGGAGAAATGCATATCTGATGTCCTGGAAGAATGGTGTGCCCCATTACGGTCTAAGGAGTTCTGGCCATTCTCACCATGGTCATTATGGGAGGTCTAAGTCTCAGTGTTTCTTTTATGCAGCGACCAAGTACATTTAGTTCCTTGAGCTGGTCATAAGATAAAGGAGGCAGGTCCTCTCCACAGACTGTTTTCTTTTCTAAATAACATTTTTCTTGTAGTGTATTGTTTCTTGCCAAAATGAAGCCCAACCAGGCACTGGTGGTTGAGAATGTGTCTTAGCCTGCCAAGAGCAGACCAATAAGCAATCTTGCTATTTCATCATCTGTCAAAGAACACCCATCTTTGCATGTAGAATCTAGTAAAGTTAGGAAAATATCATCATGTTTTTCTTTGGATTGCTTACATTTATGGATTGTCTTATAGAAAATATTCTTGGCTCCAACAGCGAGACCCATCCAGAACAAAACACAGGCACCCATGTGAGTGAGACTCTCTACTGCACTCCCAGAACCCCTGCCACTCTCTGGAGCCCCCACCCCCCAAGCCCACTGAGCGAGTGAGAACTTTTGCAACTATTTTGGCCCACAATGCAGCCCAGCATGGTCCGGTGAGTGTATGGAAGAGCTTCTGCACTCCCTGGTGCTCCCTGGGCCAAGGGCACAACAGAGGGGTACTACAACTCACTGTTGTTCAAGAGGGGCACAACAGGTTCACTTCCAAGGGCTGCACCAAAAAGAAGCTCAACACAACAGCAAGACACAGGCCAGGCATAACTGGATAAATTCAAACTAAATAGATCTGCACCTGAATCTCATTAGGTGCTAAGGTTATAACTGCACCAAAGCTCTATACCAAATGTCAAAGGTCAGTGCTATACAAAATGACAAAGACAAAGAGCAAAATGGAATCTCAGGCCTCATGCCCACTCATACCAAGTGTAGAAGACACTAACTCAGCTGAGATAAATGAATCAATGGAGTCAGAAGTAAAGAAACAACAGCAGAAAGGTATAGAGGAACTCAGAGCAGAATTAATGCCTGAAATAACAAAAGAAATTTTTGAATTTCTTTGAATGAATGCATAGCATCTGAAATAAAGAATCTAATGTAGAAACACATGGGGGAAACCCAATCCCCACCCAGAACAAGTGCAGAAAACACTAGCTCAGCTGAAATGTATGAATTAACAGCATTGCAAGCAAAGAAAGAACAGCAGAAAGGTAAAGAGGAAATCAGAGCAGAATTAATTTCTGAAATAAAAAGAGAAATCTCTGAATTCACAGCATCAGAAGTAAAGAATCAAATATGGACATTTATGGAGGAAACATAATTTGACAAAAATTCTGCAGTAACAAATTATTAACTACCTCTAAAGAAGACATTGATAAAAATGGAGGAAATTAGAAATATGACAGATTCCTTGAATGAACAATACAGGACAGAAATAGATCACATGAAGCAGAGTCAAAGAAATATAGAGGAAATTAAAATTTCAATCACAAGTCTACAAAACTGTTTGAGTGAAAGTGAAGACAGAGTTTCAGATCTTGAAGACGCTGGTGCAGCTAGTGAAAAGGTGAGAAAGGATCTCTTAAAAACTACTAGGATGCAGGAAAAAATAGTCCATCACCTGTAAGACGATGCCAAGATGAACAGTATGAGATTAATAGGCATCAATGAGAAAGAAGGAGTAAATAAAAGGCATATGCGCAGAAGTAATAGCAGAAAACATACCAAATATAAGGAAACAATCTGACATTCAGGTAACTGAAGCATACAAAATGCTAAATAACTTCAATCCAATTAAAAACACACTGAGACATATTACAGTCTAGATCCCAGAAATCCAGCACAAGAATAATATATTGAAAGCTGCCAGAGAAAAGAAGCAGATCACATTAAAAGGAAAACCAATCAAAATTATGGTTGAGTTCTCTTCACAAAACATGAAAGCAAGGATATCATGGAGCAGACTACTTCAAGTCCTCTATGAAAACAAACTCCAGTCCAGAGTACAATGGAGAAGTGAAATACTTCCATGACAAAGAACAACTAAAGAATTTCATGATGACAAAGCCATCCCTACACAGGATACTGAAAGATGTTCTAGAGAGGGAACACAATGACCAGAATTAGACCAAGGAGAACAGAAGGAAATGACTAAATAAAGTAAATAATTAAACACAGAACAAAAAAGAGTAAAAAAACAGCAGATAAATAACATGACAATCATAAGTCAACATATCTCAATTATAATCATCAATGTAAATGGACTCAATTCACCAATTAAGAAAAATAGACTGGCACATATTAGGAAAAAATATCCAACAATATGCTGTATACAAGAAACACACTTAACTCAAAAAAGACAGTCATAGGCTCAAAATCAAAGGATGGAGAACAATACAACATGCCCCAGCACCTCAGAAAAAAGCAGGAGTAGCAATTCTGTTCTCAGACAGTCTCAACTTCAAACCAGGAATGATCAGACGACACAAAGAAGGCCATTATATATTGGTTAGGGGAAAAATTCAAGAGCAAGAGGTAACACTCATAAATATCTATGCACCAAACATAGGAGCATCCAACTATGTAACACAAATCTTAATGGATGTAAAAAACCTAATATTTAAGATCACAATCTTAACGGGAGACCTTAACCACCCCTTTATCTCAAAAAAGATAGATCAACCAGACAAAAAATTAGCAAAGAGGTAGCAGAACTGAACCAGAGCTTGGAATAAATGGAGATGGTGGACATTTACAGGGTGTTCCACCCAACCACATTTTTTTCAGCTGCACATGGGTCATTTTCCAGAATAGACTACATATAGTACAGACGTCATGCATAAGTACATGCAAGAAAATAGAAATTATCCCATACATATTATCCTACCACAGTGCAATCACACTGGAAATAAATGACAAAAGAAACCAGAAATACCAGCTAAATTCATGGAAATTAAATAACACCTTATTTAGCAATTAATGGGTTACAGAAGAATTTAAATAAGAAATTCAACAATATCTACAATTCAATAAAAATTGAAGCAAAACTTACCGGACTTTATGGGATGCGATAAAAGCAGTTCTTAGAGGGAAAATCATAGCTATGAACTCACACATTAGGAAAACAGAACAGGAACAAATAAACACCCTAATGTTGCACCTTGAATGTCTAGAAAAAGAAGAGCAAACAAACCCAGACCACAAAGACGGGAAGAAATCCTAAAGAATAGAGCAGAAATTAATTCAACTGAGATGAAGAAAACAGTTCAAAGAATCCACAAATCAAAAAGCTGATTCTTTGAAAGACAAAATAAAGTTGATAAGTCTCTAGCCAACCTCATGAAAAAGAGGAAAGAAAAAAATTCAAATACAAGCAATAAGGAATGAAAAGGGAGAAATCATCACAGACTCAGTGGAAATTCGGAAGATTATCAATAGTTACTTCGAGAATCTTTATGCTCACAGAATAGAAGGCTCAGAAGAAATGGACAGATTCCTAGAAAGGTACAAATTACCAAAATTGAACCAAGAAGATATAACAACTCTCAATAAGCCGATAACAGCCAATGAAATACGAAACGTAATAAAAAGCCTACCGATAAAGAAAAGTCCAGGTCTTGATGGATTCACAGCTGAATTCTACAAGAAATTTATAGAAGATATAAGCCCTACACTCCTCAAACTCTTCAATGAAATTGAAAAGGAAGCAGTACTCCAAAAATCATTTCTGGAGGCAAGTATTATACTGATTCCAAAACCAGGGAAAGACACAAACCAAAAAGAGAACTAGAGGCCAATTGCCCTCATGAACATAGAGCAAAAATCCTCAATAAAATCCTAGCAAATAGAATACAGAAAATTATCAAGAAGATCATACACTATGACCAGGCAGGATTCATCCCAGGGATACAAGGATGGTTCAATATTCAAAATGTATAAATGCAATACACTATATTAATAGACTGAAATCTAAAAACCACATGATCATCTCAATTGATGCAGAAAAAGCTTTTGACAAAGTCTAACACTCATTCATGTTCAGAACCCTATTGAAAATTGGAATAGATGGACTCTACCTCAAATTGATAAAAGCCACTTATGACAACCCAAGAGCTCATATAATTCCAAATGTGGAAAAACTGAAATCTTTTACTCTTAGATCAGGCACAAAATACGGATGTCCTCTATCACCCCGCCTATTCTATACAGATCTGGAATCATTAGCAACAGCCATTAGAAAAGAGAGAGAAATAAAGAGAATAAGAATAGGTAAAGAAGAAGTTAAATTATCACTATTTGCAGATGAACTTTTACTTGGAAGACCCCACAAATTCCACCAAGAAGCTACTAGAATGATACGAAAATTCAGTAGCATAGCAGGATACAAAGTCACTACTCAAAAAAGTCAATAGCATTCCTGTGCACAGACAACAAACACACTGAGAGGGAAACTATAAAAACAATACCTTTTACAATAGCACCACAGAAAATGAAATACTTTGGAATTCCCTTAACCAAGAAAGTCAAAGATCTTTTCATGGAAAATTACAGCACTCTAAGAAAAGAGATTATAGAGGATTTCAGAAAATGGAAAGATGTTCCATGCTCCTGGATAGGAAGAACTAACATCGTGAAGATGGCCATACTCCCAAAATTGTTGTACAGATTTAGTGTAATCCTTATCAAACTGCCACCAACATACCTCCCAGACCTAGAGAAATCTTTCCTAAAATTTATTTGGAACCAGAAAAGACCTAGAATAGCAAAGGCAATCTTGGCCAACAAAGACAAGGCAGGAGGCCTCACAATTCCTGACTTAAAATTATGCTACAAAGCCACTGTGATAAAGTCAACATGGTACTGGCAACAAAATAGACCTGAGGATCAATGGAATAGATTAGAAGATGCAGAGGCATCTACGAACACACTCAGCCACCTGATCTTTGACAAAGGGGCCAAACAAGCTTACTGGAAGAAAGATAGCCTCTTTAACAAATGATGCTGGAAAAACTGGCTTTCTACATGTCAAAAACTAAAACTTGACTCAGCTGTATCACCATGCACTAAGTTAAAGTCAAAATGGATTGAAATTCTAAACATTAAAACAGAAACATTCAATCTCCTGGAAGAGAAAGTAGGAGGAACTCTTGAAGACATAGGGGTGAGTAAAGAGTTCATGAAAAAACATATATTCACAAGGGAAACACTTGAAGGAATCAACAACTGGGATCAACTCTTCTTGAGGAGTTTCTGCACATGAAAAGAAATTGTCAACAAAATGAAAAGACAACCCACAAAATTTGAAAAACTCTTAACTAATATGCTCTTAGACAAAGGTCTGCTGTCTAGAATTTGTAAAGCACTAAGATATATTAGGGCCCTCAGATTTAAAGACCCAATCCAGAAATGGGCATCTGAGATGAATACACCCTTTTCAGAGGATGAAATTAAAGAAGCAAATAAATATATGAAAAAATGCTCCACGTTGCTAGCCAATTGTGAAATGCAAATTAAAACAACACTGAGATACTATTTCACTCCAGAAAGAATGGCTATCGCAAGGAAATCAACCAACAACAAATGTTCGAGAGGATGTTTGAAAAAGGGAAACATTCTCTACTGCTGGTGGGAATGTAGACTGTTGCACCCATTGTGGAGATCAGTGTGGAGACTCCTCAAAAGAGTAGGACTGGAAATCCCATTCAAGCTGGCTATCCTCCTACTGGGAATTTTCCCAGAGGAACTGAAAACATTATATCAAAATGATATATGTGTACCTATGTTTGTAGCCGCACAATTTGAGATAGCAAAATCTTGGAAACAACCTAGATGTCCATCACATGAGGAATGGTTGAAAAAGATGTGGTACTTCTATATAATGGAGTATTACTCAGTTATAAAGAATGATAAGCTTGAAGTATTTATACTGAAGTGGATGCCACTTGAACATATACTCATAAGTGAAATAAAGCAGACACATACATGCAAATATCATATAGTCTCCCTAGTATAAGAAGTCAAAAGAAGAAATACAAATAGAAATATACAACAACTAAAAGGAATTTAATCAGATAGTTTGGGCAAACTAAATGGCGTATGCTGCAGGCTACTAATCAGCTTGTCTTCTGGATGGTTAACAACCTAAGTTCACAGATCAAAAATTGGAGAAATGGAAGGGCCGCAAGTTTAGCCAACATTTTGGTCCTAGCCTTTCAAGGTCAGTGAAGACTCAGAATATAGGAGAACCTGTACTGTAATATCATGAAACTCAGTTGTGACCCACATTTTCTGATCAAGGAGATTGTGGAACCACAGAGCAATGTGATTGATGATCTATAGTGTGCCTGGGGAGAGTCACATGGAGAGAAAACTTTCTCTCAGCCTCTCACAGAGAGCAAACTGGTTAAGCAATGGCTGTGACTCATCCACGTGGCTGACACTGACAAAGGATCTACAGATTAAGGTACAGGATTACAAGATAAACCCTGAGGGAACTTCACTGACCTCATCAGACTCAAAGCTACATTTGTTTGGTATATAGGTCTTGCTCTATCTCAGTCTTAACCATCCAGCAGAAAAATATAAAAATGAGGTTTATAATGTGGGGCCATAATAAGTTGAGCTGTAAATGGCTATAGTCAACAACTTCTTCAGATAATTCACTATTATTGTGGACTGCTGGACTGTGTTTGAATGTGTCGCCAAGTTCAGACACCTATAACGGTTTAATGACAATGGAGTGCCCATCCTTGACAGGTCGAGACAAAAAAAGAGGGATATAAAGGAAGAACCATGATGTGTTTGTGTGGACAGTACCGTTAGGATAAATATGCATAGCTTCTGCATAATTCTATGAGAAGCAAGATTTGCACTAATAGTGTTTGGACAAGATATTATGTCGGTTCTAGGACTATGGACAGCCACTAGGAAGAAAACAAGATAGAAAGTATTAATTATTGAAACTATGATATAATTCAGCTTTTAATAAAATAAGTATACAGCTCCATTCTCTTAATTCACTGACTAGAGACATCTGCCATAATAGTGACTGTAAGTGTAATATCCGGTATCACCTTGTGCAATATTAAACCATTACAAAAACAGTTTGCAATGTATTAATTATCAACTCTGTCCTGTTAATTTGATTTGAAACTGTCTCATTGCTATTTGTTTTTCAAAAATAAAAAGAAGAACATATGGCTTTACAAAACTACCTTTTCATTAAATGACACTTGGCAGCAGAGTTCACTCTATTTTTGGTAACACCTTCTGAAGACATTCACAGAAGAGCACTTCCAGAGCTCCTTCAGAAAGTGACAACAGTAATGGGGAAAAGTGTCTTTGAAGTTAGAAGCAGTTTTATAAGGATTAGTGGCAATGTATCTTACTGTAATAAAAATTAAAAAACATAAACATGTCTTTTGCACCATGTATTTTGTAAACGAAATACAAGGCAGAAATGGCAATTTACTGAGCACTTACAACAATAGTTACAAAGAGTACAAAGAGACCTAGGTTCTGATCTCAGAATCACTAACTTCGGTAATCAATCAATTAAAGCTATAAGTTGCTTTCCAGATTGAAGTCAATGTCTGGTGTCAGAACTACCTGATGCAGTGTGGCAAATGTTTTGTGTTACTCTTCATAATAGACAAGGGGAGCTATGGACTTGTATGTACATTGATCAAAGATCACTCTGAGATTCCACAATGGTTGGAGTTTTGAGTTCTTTGATTTTTATTGGCCATTGGTTGCTAGAATGAATAGGCTGGTGACTCTGAGGTTAAATCCTTCAAACTACTGATCACTTCTTCTCATCCTGAGCCAACTCAACTCCATGGTAAGAGCAATATCTCCATGGACCTTTATTGGTATTTTTCTTATTCAAAGACATAAAATTATGAATTTTACTGATGATCTAACACTATTAATATTTCTAGGAAAAGTTCATCTTATTTATAAACAGGAAGAAAAGATAGAAGCCATGGAAAAAGACAATAGATTTTACAATAGGGTCATAGCAAAAAGAAATTACAGTGTGTTGCATATCATGGAAAGGGACTCTTGGATAAAGGTTTAGGGATACAGAAAGTTACATTTATGTACTGATAAATGACACATCATTAATGAAGGAAATGTAACCATTACCTATCACGCTGTATTTATTGTAGTTGATGTGGATGTAAAAACAATAGGCAGTTGCATAGTTTCCCTTGGGGATTCTGATGGATTTGGCTGATTTCTTTTTCTTTCTATTCTTTTATTTTTGGGGAGTACTGGGGATTGAACCCAGGACATTGCACTTGCCAGGTAGGTGTTATGCTGCTGAGCTATCTTTCTGGTTGTAGGCTGATTTCTTCTGACATGCATTAGGAATTACATTTCCATGGCAGGTCAGAATTTCACAGCTTTTGTGGTTTGTGACATTGTAATTTATGTGGAGATTAAAAAGGAGCAACACACCAGTGCTGTGTTGTGGTTAATATGCAGCTGTCACTTCAAAACCTCACATGCTCATTGGCAGGGTTTCTGGGACACAACTGGATCATGGCTGGTGCACTGCCTGTCCAAAAAGGGGTCCACTCATGAGTTTATAGCTAAACGTGATGTCAGAAGGGGAAGCTAGTGGAAGGAGGTGAGTCACTGGGTCTGAGAGAGTGTATTTCTCTCTTCCTCCACTCTTGGTCATTCTCTGCTTCCTGCCACAGGCCACAAGCTGTGTCCTGTCTGCCATGCTATTCTACCTTAATGCTAGCTGATCTTGGACTGAAACTTCTACAAGCCTTTCCTCTTTCAATTGTGGATGTAAGGGTATTGATTCTCAGTCGTGCAAATGTAACTGTGATAGTCAGAAGATGGACACTTACATCCAGCCTCACTCTTTCTGTTGTGTGACCCCAGGCAAGTCAGGCACTAGCTCTGGAGCTGTCTTTCCTTATTGGTACACAGGAAATGAGAATCAAAACAATCCCCATAATGTGAAAGCACACAATAAAATATGATAATTAAATGAAAGATTATTTGAAAGCATAAGCACAGTGCAGATACTGCCGTTGTGATTACTGGAACATTCAAGGGCGCCAGCTCCAAATGGCCTTTGTGTTGGTCTTTTGAAGCATTAAAATCTACAACATGATAATATTTATACCTTTGTTCCAAGACTTATGATGTACATCACATCTGAACTAGGAATACTATTTTCAGTAATGCTTCTGAAGTTTTGGGAGTGAAGATGAAAGTGGGAAAGATAGAGGGCATCAGAGGAGTTGTGGACCTTTCTGTACATTTGGACAATTTTGAGAATGGTGACTGCATACTTTGGAATTAATGCCATTGTCACTTTCAGCCCACTTTGTGGTTAGTTGGGGAATAGGATGGGATTGGAAGAGGTTGCCACTCTTTCCTCTGCTTGTTGGCTTTTGGTTTCTTGGTTCTCTAACTTCCAGACACTTTCTTATTCCAAGATGCTAACCAGAAGGAATTAAAGATTCCCACGGAAGGCCAGTTGTGATTCTCCCTTGTTCTCCTGGGCCAAGTCCCAGGTGTCCCTCAGCTACTGCTTTAGTTTTGCCTGCTTTCTTACTCATGTATGACCACAATGTTATAGTTTATGTCTGCATGTCCCCTCAAAGCCTTTTGCATTCAAAGTTGGTGCTTTTCAAAAGTGATTGGATTGGGGGTACTTCTGTTAGAAGCTGGGTCCTTGTCAGCAGAGGTGGGTTGCTGGGGGTGTGACCTGGAAGGCTCTACCTCCCTGTGGGCACCTCCCTGACTCTACTTCCTGGAGGCCACCATCTGGTGAGCAGCTTTCCTCCTCTTACGCCTGCCCACACAGCTGCTTCTGCTCTAGAGCCTGCCTACTATGGACCAAAAACTCTACAAACTGTCTTGTTCCAAGTGACCTGGAAAGTGATAAAGACAGCACCCTCAGTCCACAGTGAGAACCAGATACACTGGAGCTTCTCCCAGGTCAGATCATTCATAACACCAGGGCTCTTCACTTTTTCTATTGTCCACTCTCTGGCTGGCTCCATTGGAGAGCTGGTCTGGCATGGCCCTGGTTTTCTGTCTGTTCACTCCAATTCATAATTCAGAACTCTTGCATGCCCTGTGGTATAGAATATCATAATGGCCATAAAAATGAAGTCCGAAAAGCAGAGTCCTCTTTCTAGATAAGGAGGCAGATTTGCTGCAATGGAGCATCAGCACTGTAGCCTGGAAGTGGTAAATGATCTGAAAAATTTGAGCCAGTCAGAGTTGGGTCCAAATGCTGACTTAGTTATGTGCCCTGGAACAAGTCCCCCAGCCTCACCTAGACATGGGCCCTTTACATCAGAGGTGGGTAATGATAGGTAACTTCCATAATTATTGTAAAGAGTGAGACAATGAATGAAGATAAGTGGGACATCAGAAGGCAAACATGCCACGAATACTGAATAACATCGTCATCATCGTTGTCGTTGCTATGCTAATAACTAATTGTTGCAGAGAAGAACACAACCCCACTAAGTACAGTTTTTAATTAGCCCCCCTTCCTGAGAAGAGAGACATATGGAAGGCTTCCATAAAGAATCACAATGTGAAAAGATAAGCAAATTTTTAATTCGTTCTTGAAGGAGAATGATTTTCTGTCTCACAGGGGAAAGAACAGCCTTGGAATTCTGTAGCTGAAACATGTCAGCAAGTTCTGATGAAGAAAGGTGACAAACTTCTCTAGCATCACAAGTGATATTTCTTCCTGAAAGTCAACAGCTGTTCAGCAAATGAGTGACTCATCTAACGCTGCCCTACTTTGCTGTCATGACAGCTCACCTAGACTTAGTAAACTAGATGCAGAAAAAATGCCCGATGCACCCAATTTATCTTTGAGACATCTTTGTATCTAATAAGTATACAATGTCTGGCATTTTAATTATGGAGATGTTTTCCCTCAAAAAATAACCAGCTTTGTGCAATGACTACTAAAGATATATGTGACAGGAAGAGATGAAAGCATCGTTGATCTGGAAGAAATATCTGGGAAAGATCTAATGGGGCTGAATGAGGTGGGGGAGTTCCCACAGCTTCCTCCCCTGCCTTAGGAGCAGAGCAACCACTCACTTGTGGCTATTGTCAGCCTGTTGTGGCTGGCCTGACTTGTTCAGTAGAGCCACTCACAGTTAGCTGGTGCCAGCAAAGGAAGAAGGTATCACTCTTTGGAACTATCAAACATTCTAGACAGCTGTAGAGACTTTGAAATGTCACCTATCCTTGAATATCTCCTTCAGAGGAAAGCTTATACTAATCTTGCTTTTCTTTAATAAAATGACATAATTTACTTATGAAATCCGTGTATCTGAATGTCAAGGTAGAATTAAACATCTATATGTAAAGAACAATAATAAAATGAACTCTGGCACCATAGAACTTTCTTGGTGTCTACACCAAGAAAGGTGTCTTAGTCCAATTTGCATTGCTATAACAAAATACCTTAGACTAGGTCGTTTATAAAGAAAAGAGGTTTATTTTGGTTATGGCTGTGGAAGCCAGAAGTCTAAGTCTGGGAAGCCACATTAAGGGAGGGCCTCGGGCTGTGTCAACTCATGGAGGAAAAGTGTAATAGCGAGTGCCTGGGTGTGACAGGGAGAAGGGGAGGGGCCAGGTTTACTTTATCACAGCCTGCTTTTGTGAGGAGAATTCATTCCTGAGGGAATTTGTAGAGTGACAGGTGAGTAAATTCCTTCAAGAAAAACATGAACCCATTCATAGGACTGTGAAAAGTCATCCCTTAAAAGCACTCACCTTGAACGCTATGAGAATTTGGTAACTAGCATGAGCTTTGGAAGGGTCAAACCATACTCAATAGCACCTAGAGTCTGACAAAATTAGGTTCATGGCCTCATGGCAATGAACGAAACCACAAACCAAGAATTGTAAGATGCCTCATCAAACAAGGGAAAAGACAGGTGCTATAGGATTTGGAGGAAGGAAGTCACCGAGGCTCACAGCCACACCGAGTAACCTCAGACCTTGTTTTCCTCAGTGTTGGGAAGGGACAAGACAGATGTGGCACTCTGCATCTGGAAATCCTTGGTGAAGCTCTATGCCTTTACTGTGAATCATAGTAAAAAGACATAGCTCCTTGTCTATGTCTTAGACATAGAAGTAGTCTATGAAGAGTAGAATACTTCATATAGCTATAACTTCAAATAGCAAAGGTTACGACAGCCCCCCACCTCAGAGCACACAATTTCTACAAACGATGTGGTCAGTTATCAATGGTAAAGAGAAATTAACCAGGAAAGTGGGGTAGTAAATTCCTTTACTAAGCAGAGGAAATTCCTTTTAATTTTTTTTTTTAATTTGCATAGTTTTATTGAAGAACAAATAGCAATGAGACAGTTTCAAATCAAATTATTGGAACAGATTCAATAATGAATACATTTCATATTGTTTTGTTAGTGGTTATTTGTTGTGCAAGGTGCAGGGCTTCCAGGGATGGCTTCTTATTTGAGTAAACCAAGCAATGAGCCAAGTAGACGTGGTGGGGAGGGGCATTCTGGGCAGAGATGGGGTGTGAACATGCAGTTGGGACACACCACTGCATGTTCTTTAGAATGTTAATGTTCCCAGGTTCCATATGGATCATAAGCTCAAGGACAGATCTCAGTTAGAAGGTTGCTGCAATAATCCCAGTTGAGAGATGACACATAATGCCTCTTGTACTTGAGTGGCAGCAGGTGAGGGAAAGAGAAATGATCAGATTTTGAATAAATGGTGAAGAACTGACTGAATTGTAATTCTCTGGTCTATTTTTGGTGCTCACAACAGCTATTGTAATTTATTAAATTTTCCTGTTTCATTCATGAAAACCGAAAGTTAATCAACATTTTTGCTGCATTCTGTAATATTTAATGATTTTAGAATACATTTAGTTTTTATAACTCTTCTAAACCGTGTGTTATTGAAATCTATTTTTAATGTTCTTCTGTATCCCCTAACATGTCAGACATTATTTTATTGTATATGGTTAATACTTGTTTGTATAGTTTCTCATTTATATTTTTGTCCATTATTATTTCATTCATCTCAGATCTGATGTCATTGTCTACTTTAGGTGTATTCTTTATATTTAAAATATGTTTCAAATCATCTCAGTTTTTTATTTTAATGCATTTTGAATTCAAATTATTAAATTTAGTGCTCAATTGCAATGCACAATGATTATAGTCACCATGGGAGTCAGTACGTCTACACAGTACCTCTTGATTCTTTCTATGCCGTCTTCTCTGCTTCCTCCATCTGTTGGTCCTCTTCCCGTTGCAAAAGATATATTTCCTTGTTTCATATTATCCATCTTTTACTTTTCATTTCATCTACCCTTTGGTTCTCATGTAAGAGAAGCCATGTGATGTTGAAGTTTGAGGGTCTGACTTATTTCACTTACTTTATGGCCTCAAGGTGCACCCATGTTCATGCAAGGGACTCCAACTGAGTGCTGGGAGTGCTGGGGTTACAAGTTGCAGAGTAAAAGGATTCCCATATAATCTTGTAGTTTTCCCTGTAATTAGCATCTTGTGTCACAGTGGTGCATTTTGTCACAATAGATGAACGAAAGTTAACATACTGTTAACTAAAGTTTACGTTTATTTAGATTTCCTCAGTTTGTCTAAAATGGTCTTTTTTCTTGTCAAGAATTCCATACCTAATATAGCACCACGTTTAGTTGTCATGTCTCCTTACATTCATCTTGACCACAGGAGCTTCTTATATTTTGTTTTCTATGACCTTGACAGTTTTGAGCAATGTTGGTCACAGAGTTTGTAAAATAACCTTCCCTGGGACTGAGTATGATGCTTTTCTCATAATTAGATTGGGGATATGGGATTTGGGGAGGAAGATCACAGAGAAAAGTGCCTTTGCCACCACAGAATGTCAAAGGCACATGTTACCAACAGGAGTTAGAGACATTTATCACCCAGGCAGGCCATGTTGGCTGGTGCCACAGGGCAGCGCCTCCTATTTTCTTCCTTCCTGGTGGGCACACTCTGGAGCAGTGCCACCCAGCCTGCACTTGGCACATCAGGACTGGGGCTGAGGCTCCACTTTTTTGCAGGTGGGTTGCCTATTTCAGTGGGCTGGAATTATAAGCATCTTGTCTTGCTCTACCACTGATTCATTTTTTTCAATTACTGATTCATGTCTGGAGTCATGGGTATTCATTCCATGTATTGGATTAATAATCTGATACCAAAGTTTTTGTTTTGTTATTCAAATTGTTTCCACTTTGGATATTGGTAGTTCATTCAAGTGAGTGCCTGTGTCTCTTTTGCATTAATTTTATTTTTAGTATTCTGTGTTTGCAGCACATAATGATAACTTTCATTGCAGGAAGTTGGTACATGTGCGTAACACATTTTAATTTCTTTCCTTTTCTCACACCTTTCCATCTCCTAATTTCACTTTCTTCTTCTTTTTTTTTTTTTTGTGGAACTGGGGATTGAACTCAGACCCTTGCCCTTGTCAGGGAAGCGCTTATTCCACTGAGCTATCTCCCTGGCCCTAATTTCCCTTTTTCTAATTTTTTTTTAATTTTATAGAGCACAGAATAGTATTGAAACAGAAAAAATTTACAAGTGATACAGAATTTCGCTCAACAAAGTAACATGAATTACACAGTATTTGTTGTAACACATAGTGTTGTCTTTCAACCACTTTTTCATATTACCAGATATATGCATGCAAAATTGGAAGAGAAAGAGAAAGAAATTATAAGAAGTTAAAGATAGAAAAAGAAGAAACAATTGAAAAACAGAGATAAAAGCAAGTTAATCATTATTTGCTCCTTTCCCTAGACCAGCAGGATGAGCAGTGCAGTTGTCCAAACCATCCTGCTTCTATACCTAGACAAATGTCTTTCCCCTCCTGTCCTTCTCCTTAACTCAGTAACTCTTTCCTTTTGACTTTGCTAAAGTTATAGATGAGCTCATAGCAGACATATTCAGACTTTTTATAGTTTTTTTGATTGGTAGAATTTCCTTTTGATTCATCTTTAGATTCTTCCTATCTCTGCTGGCTTTTCCTGCCTCTTTTGGCTAGCTATATCTACCTCTTTTACATCAACTTTTAATACATTAGTAGTTATTCTAAATTCCATGTCAGATAATTCCAACATCTGTGTAATGTCTGAGTCTGTCTCTAAGGACCCGTTGGAGCTTGTTAGAAGGCTCAATCGCAAGAGAATATGATATATGCACAGAGTGGAAAGAAGCCTGGCACATCTTCCTGAGCAAGGATTAGCAGTAAGAGATGAGGGTAGGTGGGCGAGTAGGTCATGTTGTACAGTCCCGGACACAAAGTACAAATTGGAAACTGGTTGGAAGGGAAATGGCTGCAGTAATTTGGAGTCTACCATGACACTTCTAATGACAGATATCAATGCTTTGGTCAAGGATAATGCAGTGTGCCAAACCAAAAAAAATCTAAGTTAGTCAAGGGGAGAGTATGTTGGAAAGGATTTTTGTGACCAGGGACTATTGCAATAGGCAGAGCATGCTGACCATGAACTAGACAACCATTTCCACAGTTAAGCAAGAAAAAAACTCCTTTAGGGAGGAAAGAACAGAGTATAGGGATGTGGAATGAACTTGTGGGGGTGGAGTGGTCATATATTAAATCTAGGATGTTTTATCTTGAAGCCAGCCTGTCCTCTATAAGGGTGTTAAGTAGAAGCCCAATACTGCTTACGCGTGCATGCATACCTGTGTGCACTCATAAGAGGTTAAGAAAGTAAAAGACTTAAAATTTGATCAAGTCAGATTAATGGCCATGCTATTCTGACACAAAGACATTTCCTTCAAGACAGTTTATGAGGCAATGGATGGGAACTGGGGGTCTTATGTCTGGCCTTGTCATAGGAGAGAGGTTAGGAGACCTGTGGGCTTTATGTAGTGGTGGGAGGAAAGAGGCTCTTTGCAATAAAACATTTCCTGAACACAAAAGAGTGGGCATTTCTTGACCATGTCTATTTTCTGGGAGTACAAAATGTAACTTGTCAGGAGGGTTTGAAAGGAGTAAACATGTTTAAGAGAGAATCAGCAGTAGGTTTCAAAGCTTTTGCTGCTAGATTGAATGTCAGGATAAGGAAAAGAGAAGAATTAAGAATGTCTCCTAAGTCTCCGGCTTGGGCCCTGGGTAACCGATAGTGCACAAATGAAGACAGAGACACAGAAAGAAAATCAATTCAGCGTGATGGAAAGACAGAGATACCCAGGGGATGTTTTCAATTTATCTCTCACTCCTACTGCCGTGGTTATCACTTTCTTTCCACCTCTCCTCTTAAATACATCTTTAAGTCACCTTCTCTGCTGCTGCCTCAGTTGAGGCTTTTAACATATATTGTTTATACCATGAAATCTGCTCTGTTAGAGGCCATTTGCACCCAGGCCTGCTCCATGACACTTCATCTTCATTCCACTGGGTTAACATAGCCAGTTAAGTTACAGCACACCACTAGCACTTTGGGAAGTTTGCCAGTTGGCTGTGTGTTTGGACTTGCAGTGAGCTTTCCTGGTCAGTGAGGAAGCCTTCATTTCTCAATTTCCTGGAACACTACTCCTTTGCAAAGTTATATTCCACACTGTCCCCTCCCCAGCTGAGGAAGTCTGTTTCCTTTTAGAAATGTAGCTCACTCTTCTTTCCCCTTGATTTGTTGATTTCTTTCAGTGGGTTTTGAGTTCCTCTTGGGAGAATCCCCTGTCCTTCACTTCTGTCTCCTGGTTGCAGATGGAAGTGACTTGTGACTAGGAGATACTCAATAAATGTTTGTTGAACTGTTGATTGATCTGCATGTGCACAGGGATCCTGCCTGGAATCTCCTGAGACTGCTCCAAACTGGCTTCATAGTCCCTGCGTTACCCGTGAGTGAAGGGCGCTTGTCCTGTAGTTTGTGATTTGGAGGAAGTTGTGAGTTTGTACATTTCTCCAAAGACCCTTTGTTGCCTTACTTTTTAGGTCTCCCTCTTTTCTCTGGCTTCTCTAGAATTGAATATCATTACTCCACACTTGGTGGGGTGAGTTCATCTGGTAAGTTTTTTCTTTCGATGGGAAAGAGATTTTTTTTGTTTTATTTTGGTTTGATTTTTTTTCCAAGAGTGGAGAGGGAGCTAATGAAGTGAGTGGAGACTATTGCAGACAGAGTTGGTTTGGGTGGCTGTGGACTGCCCTACTGGGAGTGTTGTTTCTCGGTGGTAATTTACTACATTCATATTTATTACACACATTAGCTAGATAGCAGATTTCAGCATGCTGTGTGAATTCTTCCCCTTCTGTGTGAGTGTTCCTAGCTCCTGGTAGGGAAAGGGTCAACACTTCTCATTCCCCCACATTCTTTTCCTTTTTTTTTTTTTTTTTGGCAGAACCGGGGATTGAGCTCAGACCCTTTTGCTTGTCCCAGAAGCACTTGTTCCACTGAGCCATGTCCCTGGCCCCTCCCACCCACTTTCATCCAGGCACATCCCTGGATCCACACCTGTCCTTTTTTAACCAGTAATCCACCAACATCAGTTCTATTTTATTTTTGGGTTATTTTGTTTGAGACAGCTTCTCTTTTTCCTGTTTCAGCACAGATTTCAAAATTATTTATAGTCAGAAGGAAATATTTGTGTCTTAATTTTCATTTCACCATCTTCTTTCTAGATTCCTGATTCTAAAGATTTGAAGGAATCAGAAATCGGCTTCATTCTATCTCCCAAGAGTCATGAGGAATCAAAGAGGCTCAAGATATCTCAGAACAGAACAGAAAAGATGGATTCTAATCCACGCTCTTCTGAGATGTGGGGTATTTACCACACTCGAGGCTTTCCTGGGGATATGAATGATCACCCGCATCTACGCTGTAGCACTACTTTTTTCTCTTTTAATTACTGTGACTTTTAGAATATTTCACTTGTTAAACTTCGCCAGTGGGAGTTTAACACAACTGACGTAGAAGATTACTAAAGCCTCTTGAAGCTAATGTGGGTGCAGGTTCTTTTTCATGTGCAATAGAGTTGTTCTTTACTTCTCGCTGTATGGAACATAAACAATGGCTCATCAAGTTCAAAGCCCGAGCCCTGGATGGCTTTGCCTCAGGACAGCAGAGAGGAGCCTGACCTACAGGAGAGAGGAAAGACAGTGGGTGCAGATGCTGGTGCACTCCTGGATGTGAGAGTGGATGTTAATGCCAGTATCAGGGCGAACTTTACCAGCTGTCTAAACATTTACGGAACCAAATAACAGCATGCGAGATATGTGGGTTTCAGATGTTTGCCACCTTAAAGCAGCACTTAGTCATTAACTTAATCACAGTTGCTACACGCCAGCCAGTGCATTCTGTTTGTAAACAACACATCTGCTCCAGGCAGTGTTGCACACTCACAGTGCTGCTCAACACAGACAGAAGCATCCCAAAAGTCTCAAAGAATGGGGCCATCCATTGACTTGAGTAGAACTTGTTCAATATGGCCTTCTTGGAAGCTTAAACTGGCACAAAGGCTCTTCCATCCCTAACTGCTGGATAAAAAGAATGGTAATAATTAAACATCTACCCAACTTTTCCACACTTGTGTTAATTTCTTTTTTTTTTTTTTTAAATAAGTGTTGATGAAGATGTAGAGAAATTGGATCCCTCAGGCATTGGTGTGAATATAAACTTTTTCAATCCCCATGGAAATAAAATTTCTTAATTTCCCTAATTTGGAAGTTTTTCAAAAAGTTAAGTGCAGAATTATCATACGATATAGAAATTGTACTCCCACTATGTATTCAAGATAATTTAAGGATAGAATCAAATAGATAACTGTACAACAATATTTATAGTAGCGTTAATCCCACTAGCAAACACAGTGAAAATAGACCAAGTATTCATCAACAGATAGGGGCATAAAAACTTGATATATCCATATAATAAAATACTATTTAGTCTTAAACATAAATAAAATTCTGACACACTTTAACAGAAATTAACTTTGACAACATGCTAAGTGAAACACCAGTCACTGACAGACAGAAACTGTTCATTGAGTGTTTCCTTTTCCTTGTGTATGTCTGAAGAATAATCAAATTTAGAATGACAAAGTATAAACTGAGAGTTGCTAGGAGGAGAGAATGAAGAGCTCTTATTTAACAGAACAGTTTCTGATGTGGATCAGGTAAACCTCCCAGACATGGATGATTGTGGTGGCTGCTCAACAGGGTGAGTGTGCTTGATGTCTCTGAACCGAACACTGAAAAATGGTTACAGTGTTACATTTTATGTAATACATATCTTGCCATTGTACCAGCCCCACCCTATTCCACCATGTATTCCACCTGAAAGCAGGAAAAGAGGAGTTCAAATGGAAAAGACTTACAGGGAGCAAAAGCAGACACAAGCTGCTAGGTACTACATAGGTGATTTCAACCAGCTTTGCGTTCAAGTCACTTGCAAAGCCCAAAGAAACATGGAAATTCTGACACAATTAGTGTGAGGTGACCTGGGTGATTCCTCTAATTAGCTGCCAGGGAATCCCATGGAAACAAGTCTTCTCGGAACATGAGTTCACAGACAAAATTGCACAAGGAAAGGGGTTGGGTTAGAAGACAGAGCATAATTTATACTCAAACAGGAAAACAAAAGATAATGTAAAAGTAAGTATGTTTTAAGTGTTTGAAGACTGAAAGGTAGAGATAAAATCTTATTAGAGTCACACTTTAATAAGAACAGCTAGATTTGAGAAAACTGGCTAAATATTCTACAAATAAATGAAACAAACCATTAAGTTAGAAACTTTGAAAGAATGTGTAGGGCTTGAATTGGAGTAGTAAGTACCAACATATTTCCAGTAAATGTTCCTGAATGCAGACCGGAGAATGGACACACCATGGAGAACATTTCCCTACTGGGGAAAATCCTCCTATTAAATGAACACACCATCCTAAAACCCTCAAGAAATAAAACAATACCTGCAATGCTTGAAATTGAAACATCAGAGACAGTGGGAACATTGTACACAGTGTCCTAGAGCACAGATTGACGACTTGAGCCTGCATTAGCAGCTGATGTCCTGAGGGAGAAAAAATGATAAAAATTGTCTCAAGAGTTGAGGGAAAATGCATCACACTTAGCGTTACAGAGTCAGGGCAGAACTGGGCTCCAACAAAGGAAATGCAAAGGACTTCATGCCAATGCGTATGGGGTGAATAAAGCATTTTCTTAGGAATGTATAGTTTTATTTACATAACTTAGGGAAAAAATCAACACAGTTAAGTGGCCAAATAAAAAAAATGGAAAAAAAAAATCACAATCTAACCCAACAAAACAAAATAAAGCAAAGAAAAGCCAAACCAAACCTAACCCAGAGTAAACCAAAGTAGAAGAAAAGATGTAATATAGATAGAATCAGAAACTAATGAACTAGAAATGAAAGACATGAGAGATGATTAACAAAATTATTTGAAAGGTATAGACCAGCCAAATGATTACTATGCAGAATATTTATCATGAGTGTGCCTCCCCTAGAAATGAATAAGAAGCAAAAATAAATAAATAAATAAAAGAGGGTATGAGTGTACACTTCATATGGAAAGATTTAATGATTTATAAACTTGAAAAGATGTTCAGCTTCACTATTTATTAGGAGAGACAGCGTTCCACACAGATCAAGTGAACAGAAATTAAAAATGAAAACCTAACAGTACAAATATGAATGTGGGAAAGCTGTGATTCGGGTGCACTGCTGGGGTGTGTGAGTCAGAGCCATGACTTTGCAGTTTGGCAGCTCCGGTGAGGCTGAAAACACACAGTCAGCACTTCTGCCTCCAGCTAGGCAGCCGCTCTAATCAGTGGAAAAGCATTTTTGTTATAGCAAGAATTAGAACTTAAATGTCCGTCAATAGAGATGTGGCTGAATATTTGTCTCTACTACAGGAGAGTACTATATGCTATTTAAAATGAATGACATTTATTAGCATGTCTATAATTATGCAGTGTCAATATGTTAGCGAAACAAAACTGAGTTAAAAATAGATTTTGCATTGTTCCATGTATGTGATGTGCCTTGAGTATTCAGATCCATAGAGACACACAAGTGATGGCCGTTTCCAGTGCCTAACAAAGGGAGGAAATGCAGAATATTGTTCAAGGGAAACAGGCTTCTCTTTAGTATAATGGAAAGGTTTTGGAACTAGATAGAGAGGACCCAGCACTGTGACTATCCTTAATTAATACCACTGAATTGTATGCATGAAACAATTAAAAGGATACATCTTATCAATACTTACAATAAAATTAAAACCCCATAATGTTGAGTGAAGAAAGCAATTTGTGGGCTGGGGATATAGCTTAGCAGCATAAACACCTGCCTAACCAGTGCAAGGCCCTGAGTTCTATCCCTGCTACAAAAAAAGAGAAATAATTTGTGGATAGAGAGGTATATATTCTATTTAAAGACATTTAAGAATGTTTAACACACACACACACACACACATTAACTGTTGAATAGGCACAATTCATGCAGCTTCATGAGAGTGGTTTTACCTGTTGGGGTTGGGGGATAAAATGGGAATGAACCCTCAGTTATGTCTGTGATATTACTCAAAAAGTACAATTCTGGCAATGGCATGATGAAAATACAGATGCATAATATATATTTGAAATATTTACATTTAAAAATTCATCCAGATTATGGCTTTGGGGAATGCTCTGATCATTTAGTTTATTTTTTCTAAAATTTACACAACAAGATGGTGATGAGTCTGAGGTGGGGAGGGGAATGCAGGTTGCCCAAACATCTGTTTATATATTACTCTGAGGAATTTAATTACTAGATATTTGCTTGTTTGTGGTGGATCAGGAGTGATGATAAGGGCCCTAATGTTTCTACAAATGGAGGTGAGCCTGTCTTTTAGAGGGAAACCTTCCACACAAGATCCTCAAGTAATGGAAATCACCTGGCACCTTCTGGTTGGCTGCATTGTACATAGATTCTAGCTAACTGTAAATAACCATGAACAAAGAATATCTCAGTAGCCAATATTTTTCTCTGCTGGTATCAAATGAAATTCATTTGGTATCAGCTGGAGTTTTTATAGTGCTAATGGAAGTTATTTTCAGTTATCATGTCAGTCCATAAGTATACAAAGGCAGCAATTTCACTGGAAATCTGGAGATCAGTTTGTATGTAGGGGGTATGCTTTAGACCATTTCTGCAGTGTAAGCCTCTATCTTAGGAAATGTGGGGAATCATAAATAAAAAGAGGAATGATGAAACGGAACATCCAGCGAGGGCAAAGGTTGGACGTGGAAATGTTTCAGAGTGTGAACATCTGAACTCTAAGACGTGGTGATGTCCAGAAAGCTGTAGGCTCGATAGGGAGCTCTCGCATTTGAGAACTCATTCCGGCAAATGTTAGCTGGCTTCCCCCACCCTCCGCCCCACTGATCGTTCTTTAAACACTGACAGTCCTTGTTTCTGTGCAGCTGCTATTTGATCTCATTCCATGGGGTAGCAGGATGGAGCTGGAACCATCAATTTTTGTTTTTTAATAAACTCAAGTAATTTTGCCATAGTCCCACCAGGTACAAGAATGACAATGGAGCCCTGTAAATAAAAATCTGCTCCCTGCAGGATTTTAATTATTTACATTCTTGCAGCAAACAGGAGCCCCATCCATTGTTGATGATGGCATGTGTGGAGATGGGAAGATCAAAATGTAGTGTCAACATTGTTAGCCCAGAGAGGGGCAATTGACACCACCCCCATGAGCATGAAAATGCTGAATGTCTAAGATGGCTGTACCTAGCATGATGTCCAGAGGCAGTGAGGAAAGCTTGCTTTGTAACGAGATCCCATATCTTGATTCTTACCACACTATGTCCAATCTTGGTAGAAGAGAACACTGCTTTTAAAAGGAATAAACAGGAATTGTACAACTAAAAATGACTAAGATGGCGTACTTACCATATTTTAGCAAGACAAGTTTACCGTGTTATATGAAGATAGAAAAAAAAATAATAGAGCAAATAAATAAGGTTTAGTACATGTAGGTAAGGCTTGGGACACTATGCCAGAGACTGTAGAAGAACAATAAACATGCTTGTGACATCTTGAAGAATGCAGTCTTTCCTCTTCTGCTTGCTTCCTTTGTGGTCCTTCTTATCTCTGAGTAGAGAACCAGGTACCAATGGATGACAGAGGTTTTTTTCTTTTATTTAATTTTGTGTATTTGGTATAGGGTTGCACCATGCACCTCAGACTTACAGTGGTCTTCCTGTTTTCAGCCTCCCCAGAGCTGGGATTGCAGGTGTGCACAACCACTCATGGACTCGGTTGCTAGCTCAGCATGCCTGAGGGTGGGGCTGGCGCGGTGTGCAATACTGGGGATCGAACCCCAGTCCCTGTGCTTGCCTAAGCAGGTGGAGTCCATTGAGCTATCTTGCCGGCCCTAGACAGAGGTTTAAGGAATGAAATAAAAGATACATTTCCAGCTCCCAACAAGTGGTGTTTTACAAAAACTAAAGAGGAATTTACTTTTTCCCAAATCTGTCCTGAAACACTTGGATTGGAAGATGTGGACTGAGTCTCCAGTCTGTGTCCTTAGTGCTGAGCCCAAGGCCAAGTGCACGATGGTTGATGTTGGGGCCGCACTCCGACCCCTTTACCAGTCCATGCACCTGTCCCCAGCTGCTGGGAGCCTTGGTGCTCACAGCCCTCAGGTTGGCATCCTCGCTGACTTTATCTTTCTGTCCAGTCACACCACTCTCCTGACACTTGTTGCCCAGTGAAGCATTTGAGTAAGCCTTCTTGTCTCAGGCTTTGTTCCTAGTTGGCCTGGCCTAGGACAGCACAAGACAAGACTTCTACTCACATGCGTCAAGAATACACAAGAGCAAAGACAAGTTAGGGCGAATGAGATGTGATCAGTAATAGTAGAATGTGGGGCCCAGTTCAGCTTGAGGGGGTGAGAACAGTGAAGAAATTACTGGGACCTTTCTTGGTTTCCTCCTGGAGCAGCCCCTGCCAATATTTCCATTTCCTTTTCTTTCCTAGCATAAGAATTGATAAGGACTCCTGAAGGAAATGGTGTTAAGACTGCTTCGTTGTAGCGTCAGTGAATTGCTGGGACACAGATGCGTCCACGTCTTACATTTCGCTCTGTTGTGCAATTACCATGCTTTGCCAACAATTCACCTTAAGATACTCGCCAGACTGCCAGGGGTCTGTTATGACTTAAAATGTTTTGAAGGTTAAAAAACATTGGTCTGTTGTGATACATTTGTTCTTATATCATTCAAAGTACCCAGTTATTTTCCTCAGCAGCAGACGAGATGCGGCAAGCTTGTAGGAGCTGGGTTTATTTCCCCTGAGCCCCTTCTTCAGGGCTCCCCTGAGTATCTGCAAAGCAAGACCGACAGTTTTGTCTCTTGGTGCCTGCATTGCCGACAGGCTTCAGGAAAGAAGGGGTCACGCTGAGCCGGAATTCTTGTTTTCTTGGTCCTTTAACAAAGATCTTTCTGACACTTTGCTAGTCAGCCCAGAGTTTCAGCTTTGCCTAATGCTATGGAGACATTACACAGGTTAGAAACTGGTATCTATAAACATTGGCAAATGCCCCTGGAAACATTAGAATACTTGACTTTCTGCAATTTTTAGTGTCTTCAATAGAGACTAAACCTTTGTGAAAACAAAACTCGTCATTAATAATGTATAAATAACGTCTAAAGGCCATAAGATCTGTTGCCTTTTTGCGTGGGTCTACTCAGTAGCTTCCACGCCTGAATGCTCGGCTAGTCCCCATGGTAGTTATATTAGCATTTTAGTTTTTAGGGGAGATTTAGGGTTAGGGTCACCACACATTCCTGTCCAGATGTTGTACATAAAACACAGGTGCCTAATTTTTAACTGCATGAGATCAGCAACTGTGGGTAGTAAGTAGAATTCTGAGAAAAATGTTGCAAAGTCCCTGATTAAATGCAATGTCTCTGATGTTTGGCTTGTGCGGCCTAAGCTACAGCTCTATTAATCCCATAGTGTATATACTCTTACTGTCTTATTCCTTTGTATACCATATTTACTCAGGTCCCAATTCCTTACCCCCAATACGTTTTTGTGTGTACAGGGTTTCATTATGCAGCTTGGACTCATACTGATCCTCCTGCTTTCAGCCTACCCAATTGGGATCACAGGTGTATGCCACCACACTCGGATTCAGTGTCCAGCTCCGTGTGCCCTGGGGTAGGGCTGATGCATCCTCATTACTTTTTTTAAATTGTAAATTCCTTTCTTCCAATTTCCTTTATTAATTTCAAATAAAAATGGATGTACTCATTGTTATGAAAACAGCAAACACCACCACCACCAGCACCAATCTTCCCCACTCCAGTGTCTGTTTTTTGCATGTATCTGTGTAAGCTTTTCTCTGCACGTGTACATATGCACATAACTACAAGGAGTAGCTGGAACTGCACAGAAGGGAATGCAGGCCATGTGAAAACAAAGAGAGGTTGCGGCTTGGTGCAAGCTCAAAGTGGTTGATGGTAGTGGTCTCCACTAAGAGGTACTTTTCAGGAGGTCTACAGCATGGAGAATGCTAAGGGAATTAGAATTTAGTTCCTTAGACTCTAGGTCTTTTTAAAAAAATCATTCCTGGGGAGCTTTGCAAAGTTCATAGTAGTCCCTTTTTCTGTTGGTAAAAAGCAGGCTCTGAGTTGATCCGTCTCCCAAATCCTACTCATGGATCGGAAGTGTGAAAAATCCCAGTGGCTTCCAACAAAGGGAGACATAAAAATAGGCAGGGATGTCAGAGGATTTCCTGGATTTCTTCTGTCATAATCATTATTTTATTTGGGCAAAATTTGGTGTTTTTACTCTGAGTTAAAAATGCTCCTGTTCAGATACACCTGTGAGTTACTGACAGCTTTTGTTTAATGATTACATTTCTTCCATTCTCCTCTTTTTGCCAAAGAAAGTAAAAATTCTGTGAGCACAAGGGAAAGCACACTTTAAGAAATACTGAGTGCTAAAAAATGACATTTTTTTCATGTCTACAACTGTAAGAATGCCTTTCAGCTATTTTTAGGACTCATCCTAAGTCTGCTTTATTAAAGGGAAAAAAGAGACCTTGAACAACCAGCCAGTCAGGTAATGCTACCGAGCCGTTCAGCGTAACTGAAAAGCTCCCCAACCACCACCATCTTTCAGATACATCATATAAACTCTTGGCTAACTTGTCTAATGATTATGTTAAAGTTATTTTATTACATCACATAATAAAATAAGTATGTTGGTCTTAAAATAACTTTATGCTATAAAAAATTTAATATTTTCAATCTTTTGTCAATATACAGTCATCTATGATAGTTTCCAAATGGTTTCATTTTTTAAATCTGTATTACATGAAGTGATTAGCTTTCAATATTTTCATTTGGTAGGAATTATTTATTAAAGACTAAAATACATTTACTTTCTGATTTGTTTCTACCAGTAATAATCTTCAGAGTTACACAACATAGACACATGGTTAATACTTGGAATATTATGGCCAGAGGAAATGAAACAAATCTAAATATTGAGTAAAGAATGGTGGTAAAATCAACAGTAGACTTCCAAGCCACAAAACACATTAGACTAGGATATGAATCTAAATAAATAATGGAATACAAAACAACAGGGAAAAAAGACAATGTAAACATTTCTAAAGTTAAAAATTAATTGATAATAGATTAATAATCCTGGTCCAAGAACTGGGAAGAATCTGGCAGTTTATCTCTTTGCAGCCTGGCAAGTGGGCCTGCAATGGTCTTATGGATTCTGATAGATGTGAGACTCCTGGGTCAGAGACAAAAGACTTCTGTTCAGGGTATAGAAGAGACAAGGAGCTTCGTGCTTCAGTTGTACCCCCTCCCCCATGCCCAGCAAGGTTTGTGGTGCTGGCTTTGCAATGTGCCTTCTTGTTTAAGTTGAAGTATGTTTTCTAGAATTTCCTTTCTTATGTATTGCTGATTGGGCACACAGTAGATCCGCAGGGCTGAAGGTGACCGCTCTGTAGCTGACACACATTGCTCCTGATCTACAGATTCACCTTGTTTGCCCTGAGATAGCAGCTGATCCTGAACATTCACCCTTTCACTGGGTTGTTATTTAGCTTCTCTGACACTAGACCAGGCACGTCGCTCATTTCTGTAATAAAGGATATTGGCTTCTGGAGGATACCATCCTGTTCAGGGTCAGAAGCAAGGAGAGGCAGGTGTCTCCAATGCATGACTTTCAAATTATTATGCGATTTAGATTCTGTTTCACACATTAAAAGGATTCTGTAGCTTTCATTTTTAAATCGTGACATTTGTAACACACATTCTTTGCAGCTATTTAATCTCTTGGATAAAAAGTTTCAAAAGTGTAGAGAAGGTGCATAATTTTTCAAAATAATATTGGGGGGTATATGAACCATGAAGTTGATTTTGGTTTGTGGAGTAGTCTTGGTATAGAAAAAAATATGTATAATATTTTTCATAAAAGAAACCATGGATAGTTAAGTTTGTGTCTCTGATTTATTACACCTAATATTTGATCTAAAGTTGTATCCATTTACCTACAAATGCCTCAAATTTATTTCTTCATGACAGAGTCATCCTGTATTGAACCCAAACACCACATTTTCTTTATCCATTCATCTGTTGATGGGCATGCAGGCGGCTTCCAAGATCTGGCTGTTTTCAGTTGTGCTGCTATAAACACAGGTGTTCATGTATCTCTGTGATATGATAACTGTAACTCTTTCAGGAGGGTACCTAGCAAAGTAATAGCTGAGCCAAATGGAATTCCTATCGTTATTTTATTTTATTTTATTTTTGGTGGGACTGGGCATTGAACTCAGGACTCTGTGCTCGCCAGGGAAGCACTTATTCTACTGAGCTATCTCCCTGGCTCCTCTATTGTTATTGTTTTGAGGGAATGCTACATTCATTTCCGTAGTGGGTGCAGTAGTAGTTTACATTCTCATTAACAATATAGAAAGGTCTCCCCCACCCAGTCTCTCCAGCATTTGTTATTTTCTTTTTTGATGACAGCCATTCTGTCTGGAGTAAGATGGAATCTCAGTGTTGTTTTAATTTTGCATTTCTGTAATGGTCAACAATGTTGAATGTTTTTTCACACGTTTCCTGATGTTTTATATTTCTTTTGTGAAGGGTCTATTTATTTCAGTTGCCTATGTTTTGATTGGATCTGTTATTTTGGAAAGCCCCAATGTTTTTGAGTTCTTTACATTTTGTAGATGTCAGTCCTCTGCCCAAGAAATAGTTGGCAAAAATGCAGCAAGTAACAACACCAAGAATCAACCCATGGAATGATATCAAATCACAAAGCTTCTGCACAGCAAAGGAAACTGCAGCAGAGTGAAAAGGCCACCTTCAGGACTCATTGGAAATAGCTTTTCCCTTGGTTCTCTTTGTCCGCTCATGAGACAGTTTCCTTCAGCCTTGGTGTGTGTCTGATAAGCTAAGCAGCCAGAGCATCTGCCTGTGACTGTGCGGAGACTGTGTTTTTTATTCTGTGGTGCTGTGGATGGTGAACTGGCTGGCGCTAGCCCAACACCTCCTCCCTACTGCAGGTTGCTTTGGCTCAAGCAGACACAACTGGTGGGCAGACACCAAGGGTGACTTCAGTACTGGAGGAGAAGACAGTGTACCGCAGTTGTGTTTTTTTTTTTTTTTCCAGAAATTACAGGTGGTTTTTAAAGTTTCAGAATCCAAGTTTCTTGCTTGAATCTCATTTTAAAAATCAACACATAATTGAGAGTGTAGTAGTATGTATGTAAGCACAAGCTGAAATTCTGGGAAGACGGCAGATTTCTAAGTTCTGAGGGCTGGTGGAATACTGTACAATAATCTGGATAATTTGTCAGGCATGGTGGTGTACACCTACGATCATAGGACTCTGGGATGCTGAGGCAGGAGGGTCACAAGTGTGAGCCAAGTTTGGACAACCTATTCATTGGGTGAAACCCTGCCTCAAAATAAAAAACAAAAAAAGGACTGGGGATGTAAATCAGTGTGAAGGCCCTGGGTTTAAGCCCCACTACTACGAAAACAAATAAAGTAGGTAGATAGATAACTAAATAGGTGTGAGTTTTCTTGGCAAATAATAAAATTCCTTTTTAAAAGAAATAATTTGATTGAGAAACAAATAGTAATGAAACAGTTTAAAAACTGATTAGTAGGACAGTTTCAATAATTAACACATTGCATGTTGTTGTTTTCTTAGTGGTTATTCAGAGTACAGGATACAGACATGATATCCTGTCCACAAACACTATTCGAACAAATCTTTCTACTCATTGAATTAAGAGAGAGTAGCTGTATATCTATCCTAACTATTTTGAATATACAGATACATATGGTTCTTTATTTGTATCCCCTTTTTTTGTTTAGTTCTAAGGGGAGGTTCTGGGAACCCTAATTTATGCTGTTTTCTTAGAAGAACAGGTTGTAAACTAGCACTTGGAATGTTAGCATCTGAAGCAACAGGCAGCTTTGTGGAATTAAATCCCTAAGCAGTGTGTTCTTATGGTTATCTCCAGAATGATAGTTTCTCATCTGAATTGAATTGTAGGACTCCCAGAGGTGTTGGGTAGAGAACTGCTTGGTATATGGAGAAAATCCACACACATTTTGGTTACATAAAGTTGTGTTAAACTGAAAATAGCAAAAGCAGTTTGGTTTTTTATATCTCTTATAAATGACTGTATCCCTAAATAAGGTCACATTCTGAGACTGTAAGGCTTAGAACTTCAACATATCTTTCGAGCGAAATGATTCAACCCACAACAATGTATAAATGCTAAATGTTTGGGTAGGAAATCTTCCTACTGAAATATCCCCAAGGAACCAAGCCATAGATCTGCAGAGGTGTGTCACAATTTCTAGCACAGACTTGTATCTTACAGTGTTTTTGTTTTTGCAATTTCCTTATTAGGAAATAGTTACTTAATAAAGATTTAATATCATGTAAAAATGATTTAGTCACCATTTTCACATACAGAGAAGAAAGCACTCATCTAATAACATTAGTTTCTAAAAATTTTTTCCTTATAGAGGGAAAAATTTGAGGATTTAAAGTTCAGTGCTGGGGTTGGGGAGATGGCTCAGTAGAATAAGCACTTCCCTGGCAAGCACAAAGGCCTGAGTTCAATCCCTGGTTCTGCCAAAAAAAAAAAAAGTTCAGTGCCTATAGCCTAAGTATATATAATTTTCTTCTGTTAATTCATCTATACTAGTGAGATGACCTTAATTATGCCTTAGTTAGACTTATGATTCTTTCCTTTATAGATTATGTCTTAAAGGCAGTGTGATTGTGTATGTTCGAAAACAGCAAGATATTTTGGTTTTCTCACTTAAAGCTCTATTGACTTAAAAGATATTTGATATTCAAGATACATAGATCAATATCTAATTCTGTATCTGGAGATTAAATTTCTGGAAAGAAATAATTTAGGAAGATTCTTTATGGTTTTTTGGTTGATTTTCAGAATGGAAAGATGAACATTAACAAAACCTTTAAGCTATAATTGTAAAAAATATCAAATGTGATGCAGTTTTAAAGATATGAGTCCAACTGAAAATATAAAACATGAATATGAGATTTTAATTAAGATACATATATAATTAGAAGTGTACTTTTAACAGAAAAAAGCATAGAAAAATAATTTTTGCTCCTTTCTTTAGATGGTATTTTTGCTCATTAAATATTCTCCTATCCTATTTTAATTTTCTTCTATTGCTCATAGACATTACAAGTTAAAACCCAAATCCATGCAAAATCCCGTGTGAGAGAGTTGTGCAAATTTCACTTCATATTTTTAAAGGCAAAGTGGTCCAAGTTACTCCTCATTTGTATGTTACCAGAAAACATCTCAATAGAAGTGTATTTCAAGTCCAGCAGTGGCTTATAGAAGATATTTGATATATAAATAATAGAACTATGTTATACTATAAAATTATGAAAGCTTTATATTTAGTCCAGACATTTAGGGTTGTCTATGATGTGTAAGTCTTCAGCTGTTTGCATGAATCCCTTTATGTCTACATTCTCAAATAAAAAAGTGAATTTTTCATATAGGTAGAGAAGAATATTAACCCTTTTTTTTTTTTTTTTTTTTTTTTTGAGACAAGGTCTCACTGTGCAGTTCAGGCTGGCCATAAACTCACTTTGTAGCTCAGGCTTGTCTTGAACTCACAACAATCCTCCTGCCTCAGCCTCCCAAGTGCTGTGATTACAGGCACGCACCACCACGCCCTACTCCTAACCCTTTATAAATACTCATTACCAATAATATTTTTGCTACAATTACCTTCATTCAGTTTGTATAACTATCCATACTTGCTATTAAGAAGGATGATGGATATAAATTTCTTATTTATCAGTTAAATGATTATTATCAGTTAAATGATTATCCATTAACAAAATTGAATTTACAAGGCAGTTGAATGTTGCCTTCTCCGTGGTCTCCTTGAAAGCTATCTGGCAAGACACCAGGGAGGTCCAGAAGCAGTTGCCTAGGATGTGAGCAGGGGTGTCTCTGGAGGGGTTTTAAGTACAGTCTCCTGGCTCCCTGTGCTAATCCTGAGGCTGTTTTTCTGAGCAATGCTAACATAATAACAAACACAATTGTTGTGTGGTTTTCCTATCGCTTACAGCTGATCGCTATGGGTTATACCAACAATTACGCATAGCATTAAGTATTAGCGTTGGGGAAAGGTTTATTCGCTACCATACAAATTTTTCTTCCCATATGATCAGTTTGCATATTTTGTTGCTCAAACAAAATCTGTGTTCTAGAGAAAAAAAACAAATTAAGAAGGAACACTTTTATCTATCTGCTTAAAACCCAACATGGGATGACTCACTGAATTGCCTAGCAACAAAGCACTTTGATTTTACAATACTGGGTGCAATTTAGCTACTCAATGCACAATAGAAAGGAAATTTTCATTTCTCTGCTTGTGAAGATTTTCCATTGTTATTGTGGATGTTTAAGTGAGTCCTTAGAAACACGATGGAATTAAAAACAACAATAACAACAACTTCTTTTGAATTAGTGACTTATCTTTAGACACTTTTGTGGACAATTTATCATTCATCACTATTTAAATGAATGGCACAATGAGCATTATGGAGATTTTTATCAAAAGCCTTTCTTGGAAGCATTTTCCCGCACTGAAGAGAGGGTCTGCTGTGTGGAGAAGAAGTGTTCATTAAAGAACATCTTAACAGCACAAAGCACTTATACCACCTTCCTGGTTGCTTTCCAAGAGTTTCAGGAGACATTTTAAATAAGCAATTATCAGGAGTTGAGGCTAGTGGAGAGTTTTGTTAATTAGCACCAAAGTTAACTCCTCTGTGTTGCCCCCGTCCCGTATCACCACGACACAGTGTCCTGGTATCCCAATGGTGAGTATGTTCTTTCAGAGGAGAATCACAGAGAAAACGCTTTCACAGAACAAATGGGTTTCTGGTGGTACCCTTTCACCAGAATTGCCATTTTCTGAGAATAGATTAGGGCTTCGCTGGAAAGCACGTAGAAGAGAGAGCAATATCTCTGCTTCTCCCAGCTGACCTCTGAATTCATATATCAGTAGCATGTCCATGCAATACATTGATGCCCTGTTCCTTTATGAAATGCTTCTTTTACTTTGCCTTTTAACCACAAATAATTTCTATTTAAGAAATTCTGAGGCCAGGTGTGATGGCACACACCTGTAATCCCAGCACTTGGCAGGCTGAGCCAGGGTGATCTTTGTGAGTTCAAGACCAGCCTGGGCTACAAAATGAGCTCAAGTTCAGCCTGAACTGCAGAGCAAGACTCTCTCAAACAGACAGCAAGAAAAGGAAATAAATTATGATTTTAATCTTGAGTGTACATTTTTTTCATAAGCAACACTAAATTTTTAAAAAATGACCTTTTGATTTCATATGGGGTTTTTATACTTTTTTTCTGCTATGAATTTGTTATAGTTCCCCTAACAGATGTTATTATCTTATAGTACGTAAGCTAAAAATATAAAATCCAAAATTTGAAATCCAAATATTTCAAATTTTGGATTTTATATTTTTAGGTTACGTACTATAAGTGAAAATTCCATTTTGTGAAAGTTTATTTCATGCATAAAATTATAAAAATATTGTATCCGGCCGGTGAGATAGCATGGCAGTCTAAGCACCTGCTTGGCAAGCAAAAGAACCCAAGTTCGGTCCCCAGCATGGCATGTCATGCCAGCCCTAGAGCTGTGGGCATGGAGGTGTGCACCTGTAATTCGAGCACTGGGAAGGCTGTGAAAGGAGGATCACTGTGAGGCAGAGCTGCATGGTGAGACACTGTACCAAATAAATAAATAAATAAATAAATAAATCTTAAAAAAAATCTGTGTCAAATTGCCTTCATGTTATTTGCATAGGGTATATATGAAACATAAGTGAATTTTGTATTTCAACTGGGATCTCATCTCTAAGATACCTTGCCATATATAAGCAGCTATTTGAAAATATAAAAAGATACAAAAGCTAAAACACTTCTGGTTCCAAAGGTTTTGGATAAGGAATATCCAAACTATAGTATTTTTCCTTGAGTAATCAAATGGATTTTTTTCTCACTTATGATATTATTCCATATGATATTATGTTAAATTTTAACTAATTCTGAGAAAATGTCAGAGTTCTCCTGTTACAAATTTTCTTTGCATAATTTTTCCTTTAGTAATCTGAAATTGCTAATTCTATACAATAGAAATATATTGTATAGAATAAGGAAAAACATAAAATTGTGCATTTTTTCATAGTAAATTATTTTGTCATTATGTACAAATACAAAATTATCCATATCTCTTTTTTACATATATTTTATTTTATTGAAGAACAAATAATAATGAGACAGTTTCAAATCAAATTAGTAGGACAGGTTCAACAATCAATACATTTCAGATTGTTTTCGTAGTGGTTTTTTGTTGCACAAGGTGTATACATGATGCTCTATCTACAAACACTATTAGAGCAGATGCCTCTAATCAATGAATTAAGAGAATGTACCTGTATACCTATTCTTTTTTTCAAAGCTGAATTATAGTATAGTTTCAATAATTAATACTTTTTACATTGTTATCTTCCTAGTGGTTACCCATAGTACAAGGAGCAGATAGGATATCCTGTCCAAACGCTATTAGTGCAAATCTTTCTTCTTATAGAATTAAGCAAAAGTACTGCATATTTATCCTAACTGTACTGTTTATACAGACACAGAATGGTTCTTCCTTTGTATCCCCCCTTTTATGTTTAGTCCTGTCAAAGATGTGAATTCTATTGCCATTCAATTATTAAAGGTGCTTGAATTCAGTGAAACAATCCAACACAGTCCTGCAGTCCACAATAATAGTGGGTTATCTGAAGAAGTTGTTGACTAGAGCCATTTACAGTTCAGTTTATTATTATGGCCTTATCTTATATACTTCATTTTTATACTTTTCTGTTGGATGGTGAAGGCTGAGGTAAAGCAAGACCTATATAACAACAGCAACAACAAAAATGTAGCTTTTGTATCTGATGATGTCAGTCAAGTCCCCTCAGGATTGATCTTGTAACCCTGTAGCTCACTCTGTAGATCCTTTGTCAGTTTCAGCCACGCGGATGAGTCATGGCCATTGCTTGACCAGTTTGCTCTCTGTGAGAGCCTGAGAGAAAGATTTCTCTCCATGTGACTCTCCTTAGGCACACTATAGATCATCGATCCCATTCCTCTGTGGCTCATAATCTCCTTGATCAGAAAATTTAGGGAACAACTGCATTTCATGATGTTATAGTGCAGGTTCTCCTATGTCCTGAGTCTTCACTGACCTTGAAAGGCTAGGGCCAAAATGTTGGATGACCTTGCAGCCCTTCCATTTCTCCAATTTTTGACCTTCAAACTTAGTTTGCTAACCATCCAGAAGAGAAGCTGGCTATTACCCTGCAACATATGCAGTTCAGTTTCCCCTAACTATCTGACTAAATTCTTTTTTGTTGTTGTTATATCTTTCTATTTGCATTTCTTCTTTTGATTTCTCCTACTAGGGAGACTATATGACATTTGCACATATGTGTGTGGTTTATTTCACTTATGAGTATATGTTCAAGCGGCATTCACTTTAGTATAAATGCTTCAAGTTTATCATTCTTTATAGCTGAGTAATACTCCATTATATAGAAATACCACATCTTTTTCAACCATTCCTCATGTGATGGGCTTCTTGATTGTTTCCAAGATTTTGCTATCACAAATTGTGCTGCTATAAACATAGGTACACATATATCACTATGATATAATGTTTTCAGTTCCTCCGGGAAAATTCCTAGTAGGATTATAGCTGGCTCGAATGGAATTTCCAGTCCTAGTTTTGTGAGGAGTCTCCACACTGATCTCCACAATGGTTGCACCAATCTACATTCCCACCAGCAGTGGAGAAGTGTTCCCTTTTCCCCACAACCTCTGCAACAATTGTTGTTGATTGATTTTCCATTCTTTCTGGAGTGAGATGGCATCTCAGTGTTATAAAATTATCCATATCTGTAATGGTTTACTTTTACTTCTTTACCAACTTGACTGAACATTTTCTTGTAGTGTCATTGTTAGTTGAGTGTTTTTCTTCGTCTCCTGGGAATTAAGGCCAGGTCTAATGCATACCAAGATAATGCTCTAGGGCTTACCTTCCTCTACACCCCCCCTTGTGTCACGTCATTATAGTTAGACTAAGTCTGTGGTCTCTGATACACAGACTATAAATTCCAGGGGTCACTGAGTTACTTCCTAAATTCACTTATCATCAAACATAATCTGTAGTCTGGATAAATAATGCCTTACAGTTGCAGGTGACATTATTTTTTTAAATATAAGTAGATACGATTAAAAAATTTAAAATTATTTTAAAGCATCAGACTCAGTATTGTGGTATATTTTCTTAGTAGAAGAAAACAAAAATATAGACAATATTTTACAAGGAGCTAGGAAATGTTCTGATGTATGAAAGTGTCAAAAGGGCTTTTATTTTTAGCCTAAAAGACTCCATGTTACTTCTTTGATCTAGGAAGAGATCCTTTTATGTGCTGTTGTCCATATCATAAAGATAATCCAGCATTTCCTCTTATTCTTTCCTTGCTCTTAGAATTTTCTCCTAGCAATGTGATAAGTGGCTTAAGATTATATTTGTTTACTTTAATAGCATTTGTTTATTTGTTCATTGAAAAATATGTATAGAACTCATAGTCCGTGCACTTCCTCCCTGGTTATGCTTAAAATTTGCCCATGGAATTAAAAAAAATACAGACAGCTGCTTCCAGTCCCACCCACCGCACAAGCCTCACAGGGAGGGTGGTAGTTGGGCAACTCTGTTCTAAAATGTTGCATGGGAGATTGAAATGCTTGGCAAGTGAGGAAAGCCTACTGCTTATGGAGGGAGAAACACAGAAAAACATGTTTGGTGCCCTTCATAAGAGCAAAAATAAATTAAACTCAGGAACAAGCTTTCTTTCTTTCTTTCTTTCTTTCTTTCTTTCTTTCTTTCTTTCTTTCTTTCTTTCTTTCTTTCTTTCTCTCTCTCTCTCTCTCTCTTTCTCTCTTTCTCTGTATTTTTAGAGAAGGCTGTACAGACTGTTTAGGATCTTGCTACTAGATCGGACTCATAGTGCTTCTCCTATTTACAGCCTCCCAAGTGCTGGAATTACTGAGCTACCATGCCAGTCTCAATGGCTGTCTCAGCCCGCCCCAAGGATTTGGCCGCCACAGGGACTTGGCCGGATTGAACACCCCGGCAACTGTGCCTGCTTGCAGGCACTTTAGTCTGCTGAGCTATTTGGCTGGCCCTTGGAAGGATCAGTCTTTTCTAAGCCTGTTGTGGAAATCCCACAGTAACATATCTCTGAGTCCCATTAGCTTGAACCAAATGCATTGTATTCTGAAGCCCTGAAATTACTGCATAAAAATATTTTACTTAATTAGAAAACGCCATACTTATGCTTTTGATCCTTGGCCTTACAAGCTCAGATACCAGACTGTCTGGCTCTAAACTGTATGCCTGGCAAACTGAGTGCACAATGCCTGGCACATAGACACAAATCAATAGATGTCTTTGTTGAATGAACAATTGAATAAAAGAGCAACGCTTGGTATGATGGGGCTGTTGGCTAACTTTAAAGTTTCCATTATTGATGCAGGGAAAATACAACACAGGGGCAATTTTCTGATTCACAGAAAAGGGAGCTACAAACAAGGTCATTCTTGTTACATCTCCCAAGTCTGTTATGTTTCAAGCATATTATAGTCCTTACCGGCAAATATTACAAATTTTCCTTGATTCCAAGAATAATAAATTATATTATAATTTCTTCTATTGCAACCTTATAGATTTTTTTGTTATTGTTCCACTATTTTTTCTTTGGCTAAAGAGATGATCAATTTTGATATCAGAAGAGAATATGAGGGTTGGACTTAGCTGTAGGTTGCCACAGCCGTAACAGAGACAGACCGCACAGCAGAATAAAGTAACATTTGTGATATCATGATTCTAGGCAACTTTACCCTTTCAAGGAAAATAATTTATTCATTGGTCATGTAATATTTGGGGCAGAATGCAGCCCTCTTGAGCCAAAAGTAACCAGAAGTATTTTGGACTATTAAGCTCCTAGACATGTAAGTTGAGGGGGGAAGGTTAGCTTTAAAACTACAATAGGGGAGAATTAGTGTCAAGATTTGTGTTTCACTAATGGGGACGAAACGGATCTCAAAATCCTTTACATTTATGAAACATTTGAACGTACTTCCTTTCATTCAATGTATACACTTTCATAGACAGGCACAGCAAGTGTCATTACTTCACATTTTCATGGGAGGAAAGTGTTTAAAAAATGTTAAATACTTATTCAAAGTCACTCAGGTAGCAGGTGATAAAGATGAATCTGGAACCCAGACATTCTCCTCCAAGCACTCTCCTCCCTGGAGCAGGGGACTTGCTCAATATTGAGGGCAGGATGCCACACAGGTCTGCCCAGAAGGGTGCATGAGACTCTTTCCTGCTGTGGCCAAGAAGGAAAGCAAAGCACTCCTTGGAATTTTCACTTGTCCATTTGTTTTGGGGAAATGCAGTCTAATGCAAACAGAGAGTTTGACACATTTTTGTTTTGCCTTTTGTAGAAAGCAGGGGCGCAGCAGAGGAGGGGTGATCTGCTCTGCTAGATTTAAATGCCAGTAACAGGTTAAGGAAAATTAATGGGTTAAGGAAATAGAAATGATGAGACTCAATATAAAAATCTTAAAATTAAAATGGGGGAGAATGTGAGATTTTACCCTACTTTACTAGCTAGCAAGTTAACCTACCACAATTTTATGTGTACCTAATATGGGAGTGCATAATGTGGTTTTGATCTGGGGAGTCCTCCCAAGCCCTCGTATGGTTAGTTTCTCAGTTTCTTTTTACTTCTTGCTGGAACAAGATACCCAGCACCCAAATTGAGGGAGGACAAGTGCACTCAGGGCAGGTAGTGGAGGTTTCAGTCCATACTCCATTGGTTTCAAGGCACAGTAGCACATGGCACAGGGCAGCAGTCATGATGGCGGAAAAGCTACCCTGGGCTGGGCGTGTAGAACTCGGACAATGTCTATGTCCTCCTCCTGCACAGGATGGGGGTGTCTACAAAGTAAGAACCCTGGTTCCCCGCTGAGTCACTTAATTAAACTTCCCAACTGCTCAGTTTGACACAGTGTGTCAACCAGTACTGCTGGTGAGTGATTGGATCATGGGACACCATACTCATCTGTCCATCTGTCCACTGATGAGTTCATAGCTGACTTCCTCTTAGCAGATGGGGCATGGTTGGCAGCGGGTCACTGAGGTATGACCTGAAAGGGTGCCTCTCCTTCCCCACTTCTCTCTACTCCCTCCGTCCTGGCTGCCGTGACTGAAATTCATTCTTCTGCCAGATCTTTCCACAATGTACTTTCTGCCTTGAAGCCAGCTGACTATGAATTTAATCCTCTAAAAGTAATGAGCCAAAGTAAACCCTTCCTCCTGTAAATTCTAGATCAAGAACAGACTGCATATATGATGGTGGTCCTAGATTATAGCACCTAGTGCCATCATTGTTGTCCTACTTTGTGTGTGTATATTCTGTGACATTCTCACAATGATGAAATTGCCTAGCCACGCATTCCTCAAAAAGTATCACATTGTTAAGCAAAACAGGATTGCATAGTATACATGGGCATATTATTTGTATATAAGTATGTGCATACTTACATTATAATATGAATGTATGTATGATATCTCTATGTTTTAACAGGAAACAAAAATGAAGCCTATGGATTAGAAGCTGTTTATTATTCAAAGAGCATCCTACTGTCAGTCTCCAAACCCTATCCCCACAGAGTTATATCATGAGCAACCTAGAATGCCATAATGAGTTATCATCTAGAATGCTCTAATTAAATAATGACAGACCAAGGAAAATTCTTCTTCTTCCTCAGCATATTCAAGAAAGCCCACTGACAGGATTATGTGTGGGAGGAAGAGCTAGGAGAGAAGATGGATAGGAAATGGAGAAAGTGAACATAACTTAGTCAGAGGCACTAGGTAGGATTCATACCAATGGGCTAGAATCTTTCTTGACATATAGTGAGCTTCTGGCCTCTAACACTGAAGATAGGGATACTACCAGGAGCAGGTGGCATCCGGCTCAGTCACAGGGCTGGAGGAGGGTGTTCAGGAAGAGTTACAGTTGAAGCAGCAGCAAGGTGATCATGCAGCTAAAGAGTGGGCTTTTGCTCTACTTCAAGCTTGAGAACCTAGAAAACAATACGGTTGCATTTGACTCTAGCTATCAAATCTCCGATACCACACCTCAGGATTATATAGGCAAAGGAATTCTGGGAAATGTAGTTTCCCCTCATTTGTGCTAAAATGGTCCAAAACTTGCCCTGATCTGTTTTGACTTACTTGGTATGCTCAGGAGATGCCTTTGATTATTGCTGCCTCTGTGAGCAGTAATGTTTAATGTGATTTTTCAGACTGTTTCTTAATCTTTCAGTATATTCTCTCCTTTATATTTTCCTTACATTCTGTTTCTCTTCAATAATTTTCTTTTTCTTGCTTTTTTTCTTTCAAGTTCTGCATCTCTATTTAGCTGGTGTGGCTGAGTGCTAGGCAGTACCCTGACTGTCTCCATCCACCATAGCTTATGAGAATGAGAGCTTGTGATTCAGATGCTTTGTCTGATTTTTTCATGGTTCTTCAGCTGTATGAATGAGAGGTGGAAGCTGTGTTTCTGCAGTCAATTGTTCCTCATTAGGGAGTCTCTCTTGCATACATCTCTTTTGATGTTGGTGGTGATTGATGCCTTGATTTTTATACATCAGATTATTTTCCTAACAAAGAAGAGCAGTGTGCTTTGACATAGAGGTTTGGTATCTTTCCTAGAATGCTAGAAGGAAGAGAAGATTCATTTGTTTTTGGCCAGTCTCTCTATGTCTGAATTGTCCTATTTGGCGTGGCCTGTTGGCTTTCATCTATTAGATGGAGATATGGAAAGCTCTTCCTTTTGGTTTATGAGCTTAAGCCCAAAGTACAATATGTGCCTTACTGGGATGGAGATTTACATAGATATTTCTGGGCCATCAGAGTTATGTGAAGAGAGCTTCCATGTTCTAGATGTAGGGTGTGTATGTGCAAGTCCCTCGTGGAGATTCCAGTTTGCTGATGACATGGACACCTCGAGGAAAGAAGTGATTCTGAATAATGACTCTGCAAACCAGAAACAAGAGACCCAGAAATCATTCTTCTGGCACTGTTTACAGTTTAGGCATGGAGCCACAGGCACATTTTTGAGGTGAGGAGAACTGTGTTCTTTTAGACAATTAAAAAAAAGTCTTTAGCATTTTTAGAATACGCAATATCCATCGCTCAATTAGCATTAACAGCTAATCAGAGTGCAGCAGGATAGCGAAGCCCTCGTTGAACAGCAGGAAGCTTGTTTTATTTTTTCAGTGCCGCTTAAAGATTATTTGAAAAAAATCTCCTTTGGAGACCAGTGTGCCGGAAGCCACCTACCCCCATTCAAAATTTAAAGTGATCCAAAATACAATATTAATGATTTATGCCAAGGCTCACAGTTTGGTGCTGGGGTTTAATTAGATAAGCATTGCAGCTGTTTTCGGGTGGAGGCAATGTGATAGGACACAAGGCTGTTATGTGCCTTCCCATCTACAGGGTATCTATTGAAGCGGAAACAGAAGCAAGCTATTAGGAATTATGATGATGATATTTTTTTTTCCCAGTGGCTGAAATGAGTAGAAGTCTGATAGGGGTACATTTTGTAATTAAAAAGATGTGTTTGGATCTTCTATTCATTTGTCTGTGAATTTAACACTCCTAAAAGCCTGCTGGTTGTAGCTAGGCAAAAACCTAGCAGGCCATGTATAAGGAACCTGCATTTGTGCCTTTTGTGGCCCATACCACTTTGTACACATCAAATTCTCTTGTCTAAAGCCATTGTAAGCCTTGCAAGCATCTGAGTAATGTCAAGCTAGCCAATATCTTGTCCATACAGATAAATAATGGCAATAGGTACTTTGGAATTGTTTTCTCTCCCCCAATAACTTGCAAAAAATTTAAACTGAGATCCATAGTATTTCACTGTATGGAGTCAAAGAAACTAAAGTCCATCTTGTACATTAAGCTGGAAACTGCTAGAATACATTGTGTAGTCTGCCCAGGGCCGAGCTGCAGCATGCGTGTGTGACCTTCAGTCGTGTGTGCATTTAACGAGAGAATTTATTGAAGATCATCACGTTAAATGTGCAAGGCTTCAAAAAAGCCCCTTCCTAAGAGACATCTTAGAACTCCATGCATCTAATGTGGTATTGTTAAGCTAGCTTTAAAATATCTCTACCCATTAAAAGGGAAGGCTATCTAGACATTTTTGTTGTAAAATGATTAAAATAGATATCCTGCCACCTTAAGAAGTAAATTCTTAATTGCTTGTTGCTAATATTTATGAATGCAAAGTTACATGGGAATGCCAAGTGTTATTTTTGTGGCATAAACAAAGACTAATAAGTATTCCCCTGAATGTTAGAAATTAATCTGTAAACATCTTGAATAAACTTGACTTTCAAAATGAGTAGGGGAGAGAAGAACTTTCTCAGAGATCTGCTGACTTTCTAGGAATAGACAAGCTTCACTCAAAGGGACGTAGGCACTAGTGGGACATAGGCACTAGTCTCTCCCTCTCTGCTGTAGCTACTGAAAGGTGTAAAATGAAGAAATTATAAAGTTTGTCAAACTGAATCATAGTTGTGCTTTTTTATTTTTTGGCGGATTGAACTCAGACCCTTGAGCTTGCCAGGGAAGTGCTGATTCTACTGAGTCATCTCCCCAGCCTGTGAATTATAGTTTTGTCATTTTATTAATTTTTCACCTTGTTTGTTAGACTTCAAGTCTCCCTTTTCTATCTGTGAAGTGGAAACAATAGTCCTGTCTAGCTGGCTCTCTGGATAATTCTGAGAGCTGCCTGCTTAGTTCACTGGGTAATTCCAATCAAATAGAACACTTTAGTGCCGAAACTGATTTAGTTTTCCATTAAGCTGGTGTTTCAAGAATTTTTGCAAATGCATTTATAATGAATGAATGCCAGCTTCCAGTAGACCATCGCTCACAGTTCACACTTGGGGAAGCTGGCAGTTCTCACACTTTGCACAGAACAAGGGTAATGGCCAAATGTTTGGATTTCCAAAGTTTTTCCTGATGGTAGTACTCTTACCTCCTGACTTACTTAGGCAAGTATGGAGAAGGTACAGAATTATACACAAAAGTGTACAGATGAGGAAAATGATATTTTGTACCCAGTACTTCTGACTCTAAGATGAGGGCTACTGCCTTCATAGGTCATTGTCTCTGCAGATAGTATGTGAAGGAGATGTAAATGGGGAAGACATTGTTAGCTGTGCTAACAATGCATGAAGTTCTAAGCATGTCTCTTAGGAAGGGAATGCTTATCTGAAGCCTTGCACATTTAACGTGATGATCTTCAATAAATTCTCTTGTTAAATGCACACAAGACTGAAGGTCACACACACACATGCTGCAGCTCAGCCCTGGACAGACTACACAATGTATTCTAGCAGTTTCCAGCTTAATGTACAAGATGGACTTTAGTTTCTTTGACTCCATAAAGTGAAATACTATGGATCTCAGTTTAAATTTTTTGCAAGTTACTGGGGAAAGAAAACAATTCCAATTACAAAATGTGCCCCTATCAGACTTCTACTCATTTCAGCCACTGGGAAAAAAAAATATCATCATCATAATTCCTAATAGCTTGCTTCTGTTTCTGCTTCAATAGATACCCTGTAGATGGGAAGGCACATAATCTGCATAGGTCATCAGAGCAGGTAACTCATTAGGGTAGATCAATAAACTGAGCAGCAGGGATGCCACCCAGTACACTGCACATAACTATTTTGTGTCTATGTGAGAGCTGGTTCTACTGCAGATTTTAAAAACCTAGTATATCTTCATTTTATTTGCATGCATTAATGACAGTTAATTGCTCACAAGTGGTGCTTCTGTACTTGTTCCCTTGATAAATGTATGATTCCTTTGTGTCTTTTTTTCTAACTGGCAATGCTAGAGAAGCTGAGGACAATAAGAAATTCATTGCAATACTGTATCAAGATCTCTGAGGATAGAGATGGATTATTTGCTTTAAACATTCCCATACAATCCAAAGGCAATCAATTAGAATGGCAGATGATAGGCTGAATTGATGAATCGAAGCCTGGTAGTATATCAGATCAAAGATAGCCACAACTATTTTGGATAAAGGGGATGGGTGGAATATGGGAAGTACTAACACAAAGCTAATGCATATATTAACACAGAGCTTGGAATGTACAGATGAGCAGTTACCTTGTAGAATCAAGCTAAATTGTGATGAGTGATAGAACTAGCTACTTTTAATTTCATGGTTCCTATTCATCTTCTGACTTATGAATAGCTTTTCTCAGAGTTATAACTTGTATTTTCTTTTTTTGCTTTTACCTATCTTCCTCTTTGTCTTTGTTTTCCACCCTGAGCCTGCATTTACCATTTAAAAAGCAATGACCTAACTTTTCTATGCCTTAGACACACCCCTGAACAGTCCTGTAGTGCTGCTCACAGGCTTAGATTGTATGATGTACTTAAAAGTATAGATCGGAAGCAGAATGAGTAGAAATAGGATAGAAAAGGGCCAGGGTGGGAGTCCACAATCAGGACTAAGGAATTCCAACACTGAATGGCCATGTAAGTGCAGATCTTAGAGGCAGAGCGAAGGTGTAGCCAGAGGGTTAGAAGCATAATTAGGAGAGGGCAATGTTACAAGAGAAATCGAAGGAAGTAGTTTTTTGCTTGAGGGTGTGGTCAATGAGTGACTGTCCTATAAGGCTGAGAATTGTCTATGGAGTAAGCAATGTGGAGGCCTCTAGTGAACTTGGCTAGGACTCTATTTGTGAAATAAAATAGGCAGAAATCAGATCTCTGGGTACAGTAGAGGGAAACAAAAAATATAAACAACTGTCCCACCTAGAATCACTTTAGAATCAATGATGCCTTTTTCCATTTATTCCCCTTGAGTCACCATCAAGACAAGCTGTGAAGGATCCCATCCAGAAAGGCCTCCCATCCATCTGGAGCTAATGTTACTTCCAGCACTCGGTGTGGCTCCTGGGATGCAACCAACCCCACCGCCAGCCCACCTGGTCCAGGGTTTCCAAGAGCAGCTGGCTTCTTCCAGAGAGGCCCAAGGCCTCCAATCCATCAGAAATTTCAGAGTTCACTTGGGTGGAAATTTCTAGGCCAATTATTTTCCACAGAGTTCATCCATGTTTTTCACCCAAACCAACAGAAGTCTTTTTCACTGTCATCCTTTCTGTTTGACTGCGTGCTTCCTTCTCCCTGACAAGGGGTACTGCTCTAGGCAGACGACTTCATGCACACCCTTAGCCTAGCTGCAGAATATTTTGCCTCCTTGAAGTCTTTCCTCTCAGGTGAGCACTCTCATTTGGCTCAGGGTCCTTCTTGTACTCACAGTTATTTGCAGATCTCTCCCCCTGCGCAGTACATCCTGGTCATTCTCCCTTTCTCACGGAACTCCTGGGCTCACTGTCTGTCACTTCATCTCAGGAGTGTATAACCCACCTCATCCTCTATCCCAAGCTCTTCCCTTTTTCTTCAATAAACTAGGATCACGGCAGGGATGACCATGTGGTCTCCCCTTAGCCTGGTAGGGACACCTACTGTCTCTCTGTATTGTCCTGTGAAGGTGGAAAAACAGGTGCATTCTGTTTCCTGCTTGGTTGCTGGTGAGTGTCAAGGTTGTTGGCCTCTCTGGGCTTCCCTACTTTCCTGTGGCCAAGGACACCCTCAGCAGGCCTCACAGATGTCCAGCTGGAAGGGTCTCTGCACGTAAAAATGCAAATTTAGAAGTTTGGGTCTAAGCTGTGGACCCAGTTACAATTCTGAGAAAAGCAGAAAGAAGCCACTGACCCCTGCATCACCTTCTCAACCTAACAGTGGTCAGGAACTGCTCTGAAGCCATAAGATGAGCGCACTTCATTGGACTGTGATGTTCAGGCCCCTGCTGTCCACATCTCAGATACTCAGTTTCCTGGGTCTTCTCTGTGTTCCCCACCTGCCTGACTCCGAGCTCCTCACAGGGATCTTTCCCTCCAATGCAGCAGCTCCTCCTTGGCTCAGTATGTGTTTTCACAGTGAAAAACGTCTCCCAACTGTCATGTATTTGGAAGGTGAGTGGGTCACAGGGGAGGTGGAGCTTCCTAGGGGCCTGACCTGGAAGGGCAGGTTCCTGTCCTGGGCTCTTTCCCTCTCTCTCTCTCTCTCTCTCTCTCTCTCTGCTTCCTGGCTGCTATGCTGAAAGCAGCTTCTCTTTACCACACCTGTCTGCCATGCCATCTGTACCTCAGTGCTGCTAACCACAGACTGAAGCCTCCAAAACCTGGGAACCAACCCATCTTTCTTAAGTTACAGGTAGTGGGTATTTTACCTCAGTGTTGGAAAAGTGACAGATACATATGCCCACTATCAAAAATTCTTACTTCCTCGTCTACCTGTTCATTCTCATCTCCCTTCTCTGTGCATCGCCCCCAGAAATCTCTGCCTTCTTTGTTCTTTGTTCACTGCCTGCTATGCTTAGGGCAGTGCTCAGCACAAAGGAGGCATCCAACAAATATTTGTTAGGTGAATGGATACATCCTCTTCCTTTGAATGAATGAATGAATGAATGAATTCTTTTATATGGAATGAGAGAATACACTGTCTTGCCAGTACCCTTATATCTTCACTCTAACTTCTTTGCCACCTACCTACAAAAAAGGCTAATCTTGGTCCATCTGCTCCTACCCTTTCTGCTCCCACTCCACCCTGCTGGAATTATTAGAGAAATTACATACAACCCATCCACAATACCTAGCATCAGCCTAGAGCAGTAACCCTTCTGTGATTCCTTTCTTCAAGATTTCCTTCCCTTTTCTTCTTCAACTATTCACCCACTTGAGAAAATAGAAACTGTCATATGGGAATTGCCAGGGGGGGTTCCATTTTCCTAAACTTTCCTTCCTTCAGCTTCATATTTTTTTTTTTTCCGGAACAGGGGACTGAACTCAGACCCTTGCGCCTGCCAGGGAAGCGCTTATTCTACTGAGCCATCTTTCCGGCGTGCTTCGTATTCTTGACTCATTTCGTATGTGCAGATTTCCGTTCCTCACGCATGAACACCTCACTGTGCTCTCCCACCGCCTCACGGACCTCTCGCCACCAATCAGCTTCCACTGTCACTTGAGCATCTTTATTCTTTATCATCAGTATTTGACCTTGATAACATCCCTCTACTATTGTCAGGGAAAAGGAAACCCAGCCCCTGAACATACCCTTTCCCCCACATTTCTTTTAGATATTGTCTTATCTCATTCAATTTTCTACACTTTTCATTGGATCCCCTCTTTCTTATTTGTACCATAACATCCACAGTTGTATTCCACTCCTGCAATGCAAGGACTCTCTCGTGCTTAACCATTGTGCTGATGGATAATTTTGTCTTGGGCTATATTCAGTATGGGCCATTGCCCCAACACCATTCTTTTGGAGAAGAAAAATAGCTTTCATTTGTGTATGTGACTGGGTTTGTGCTAAGAACACAGTGATACAAATAAAGACCCCAAATTTTTAGAGAAGCTATTAACTCACTACGAATTTTCCACCCTTTGTCTTGTTTTATTAAGGTCAGTATCACTCTGAAAAGCTACCTTGTATTTTTACCCAATGTTTTATTTTCATCTCGAGCATGGAGTTGGTTTGCTGAATTCCTCTGTCTTTCCAGGCAAGAGTGTGGACTTTGCAGAGAACTAGGAGAGGCTGTAGAGTGGTGCTTCCCTGTCTCAGGATTTCCACGCACTTGTACTCAACAGGGGTGTTCTTCTCTTGTGCTTGAATCTGTGTGTTCTGGGGCTGTGAAGTGGACTCCTGATCTCATCTTTTGGGTAGACCTCAGAGGCTGGCTGGGCCCTGTGTGGAACTCATGGAGAGAGCAGAAATATCAGTGTCCCATGCTGCTACACCAGGAGTTTGGGGGTAGCTGCTGCAGACGGTGAGAGAAACAGATGTTTCTGGGTAATTGGAGGAAAAAAAGTGCTGTGTAGGCTATGTTGGATGCTTCTGAAAAGGTTTCTTATTTTCCTGTTCATGAAGTCTGATTGGAACAGGGAAAAAGTTGAGAAGCAAATATTTTGGAGAGAAGGAGAGAACTGCTAGGAGAGTCCACAGTGCAGTAGGTGTCTTGCCTGGTTGCTGGATGGAAAACAATGCCGCAGAGCCTCTGTGCCTTTTGTTGCAGCATAAACTTGTTAATGTCTTACTCCATCTCTCCTTGTTCTTACACCTCAATGCTGCACTATTCTGACTGCAGCCCCCTAACCTCACACCTCTCCAGGTTCCTTGCATTCCCAGTTGAAAGCAGATTCCTTCAAACCTCAATCTGGGTGTTACTTCCTTCATGAAACCTCCTCTACTATCTACACTAGGAACATGCTGGAGTGTTTCTCCTTGCTAACCCCCCTCCTCCTTGTTACTACTTTACTAAGAAATAATATGGTTCAGTGAAAAGAAAGAACATGATCTGTCTAGAATAAAATGCACCTGCCCCTTGATGTTGAGTTTTTTAATGTCTGAGCCTCAGTTTCCCCATCTTTGGAGTGTCAACAGTGCCAGATCTGAGGGCTTTGGTGAGGAACCACATGAAGCTCTCTATCTGCTCAGTGCTCCAGAATTCACTAGGTCCCTTTGCATCCCACTAGATCTTAGGGCTGGTTCTTTGCCTATTTCATTGGCAGAAAGCTCTGGGAGGACAGAGTGACACCCTTATCAATATAAAATGCTCCTCTGTAGGAGGACTTGGCACAATGTTTAGTAAATACTTAGCAGAGGGTTAATGACAAAGCCCTATTTCCTCAATCTATCTTCTTCCAGTTTAAGACACTTCTGGAGCTCATCTGAGCAGGAATATTTGTGGAGAATGCAGGTGTCATCTAAAGGGGGCAAGTGGATGTCACCTTGGGGCTTTGACTATCTGTGTGTGCACTTCCTTTATCATGTAATTATGATAAGGAAAATAACACACTGATATTTACCAACAATAATTCACTTGTCTAATACTTTAAAACAGCATCTCTTTAAGTTAGTGAATTCAAGAAGTTCACAGAGGAGGTAATTTCAAATGATTTTGTAAACATTGTGCTTCTCTTTTCTTTTTAGCCACTATAAAACATTTGCAGACATAAACAACTTCCAGCACATCAGACATCTTTTCTGAAGATTGCTAATGAGGAAGCTGGTTTTAGTCAATGTTTAGTCAAAGCTCAGACTGTTTTCCAGGTGGGGACACTGACAGGCCCACCAAGGAGGCCCTGAGAGGTGGGTGCGAGTCAGCACTTGTGGCCTGCTGATGAGGACAGCTGGCCTCTGTGGGCCCAGAGCCTGGCTGGCAACCTGCAAGTAACACTGCCGAAGTAACTCTTGACTTTCTACTGAGTCCTGGGCCCTGGTTCATCAATGAAAGAGATTTGTTAAAATTCAGGAACATCCTAACAAGGTCAACTGACTCATCATGGACACGGCTCATGTTTATGACTCTGGGTTTCTAATTTTGCATGTAGATTGGCCTTGCTTACTGAACTATTCTGGAATGACTTTGAAGGATACTGTTGATTCCAAGGGACCCGCTAACTGCCAAAACTGTGTTCCAGGAGAGATGGAAGGGAAGCAGGGAGGTACAGCCTCAGGGATCGGAAAATGAGACAGACGTGGCCATCTGTTCCCGCTGCCACCCACCTCCCAGGGGCTGGTGGTGCAGGGCTATTTTTACAGGTGCACATTACTGTTGTGTTTGTCCTCCACTTGTCTTTCTGGGCTTGTTGTGAAGTGCTGATAGCAACCCAGGGAGCCCCATGGCTCTGCTGAGATGCAGAACGGCTCAGTGCCTCCATGGCAGGAGGTCTTCTGATATTCTGGTGTTTCTCCACATCCAAGTGTGGGAAGGGCATTTGATTGTGGTGGTGAGAGCAAGGACTTCTTGGGGCTCCAGTGTGGCCAGGTGAATGATATAGACTGGGTTACTTGATGATGACATCTGTGTCCCCATATATGCCAAACTAGGTACCTGGAGCCCACACCATTATAGCAATAATCCTGTACAGAGTGTGATCAGAATAAAACAACTCACACATATATGTGTGTGTACACATATGCATATGTTCACTTTTATTGTAGGACCCTGAAAGGGCTAACGCACAATGTGCCAAGTCATTGGGGCCTTAGTGAAATGTCTCTTCAGGACACAGCTCCATTTTGCTCCTGGAAGTTTCCATTTAGAAGGAAGCTCCAGTTATAAGACCTCCAGAATTCTATACTTTCTCTGTCACTAACATATATTATTGCCATTTTCTTATATCATTCATACATTAAAGTCAACACAAGGGTCAACTAGCAACTATGAATCAAGCACTCTGCTGAGTACTGGAGACACTGGACTACATAAATTAGTTCCTGTTCCCAGGAAGTACCCAGTTCAGTGAGGAAAACAGACACTAGTTCAAGTACACCCAGGGTGACAGGTCTATAGTGAAGTCTGTGCAGTGTGTGGATTGTTGTGAGTTCGAGACCATCCTGAGCTACAAAGTGAGTTTAAGGCCAGCCTGAACTGCATAGTGGGACCCTGTCTCAAAAAGACAAAAAAAAAAAAAGTGTGTGGAGAGAGAAGCAGGTATTTACGTGCTCTGAGCTGTTGGGGGAGATTCATGACAGAAGCAAGGGAAGTGCCTGATTCCTGTCTTAGAACAAGTAACTGTTAAGCAGCCCAAGAAGGAATAGAATGGTAGTCCAAGAAAATAGAATGCTATATGCAAAAGTCCCAAGGATGAGGACAGCAAACAGTCTGATGAGGCTAGAGAATATTATTTAGTGGGGAGAAGAATGAGATGGGAGGTAGAAAATCGTGAAAGAAGGGGGAAGTAGCAGAGTAGCTTAAGTAGTGTTTGAATTTCAGAGCGGTCAGCTTGGTGGCAATGCGAAGAATAAAATAAAGGCATCAAAATTAGAGCCAAGATGATGAGCAGAGGAGATGGACTTGGATGTGGTGCTTGGGCAAAGGTGGAAAGGAGAGGCCTTTGAGTGCAATGACAAGCAGAAATCCGGAGACAGCACTCAGGGTTGGGAGGCAGATTCATTTATGTTGACAGGCACTGATTGGGATCATTCCCAAAAGATCAAACCTAATCTCTGGTGATCTAGAGCTTTTATATGAGGCACAGAGGAGGTCTGAGGGTGAGACAGAGCAGCCTGGCATTCTTCTGATGAGCTCGCAGGGTGAGACATCAGTTACAAGGACAGGTTTGTCATCCGTTCATGAGGCCTGGTACGGTGGTGCAGTCAGGCATCCTGTTTGTGCAGATATGCTCTCTTGGTCACAGGGGTCAAGAAAGTAATTACAGAGCCATGAAGCAGTTACAGAGTGGGCAGTTTCAAAAGAACAAGGTTTTGAAAAGAATGATTTTTCTTGTACAGTTTTTCCCTGTCAGGAAAACTGTCCAGAGGAGGCAGTGTGGAGAGGAATGGGCTTTGGCCCGGATAATGGGACCGGCACTAAGGCCCTGAGGGTGGCTCCTGAGAATCTGGGAGGGCAGTGTGGAGGTGGTGTTACAGGTACACACAGTTCAGAGGGGAGCAGCAGGTGTGTGGGCGAATGGCAAGAATTCCACTGGGATGTCTGGGCTGGGACTACCGCACAAATCTTCCTTAAAGTCCCCTTTCTTCATGGTAATATTCAGCTTTAAACCAACCCCGTAGTCTACAGTGAGCCTGGCCTTTCTATCTTTGAGTGCCTGCCCTGGCCTGCCCTGTCCAGCACTGCTCTGCCTAGCCCTGCCCTGCCCAGCACTACCCTTCCCTGCCCTGCCCAGCCCTGCTCCACTCTGTTCTCTCCTCCTGCACATCACCAGGGTACAATCTTGCCCTGTCTTTTCACTTTCTTAGCTCCCAGCACTTTTAATTCTTGTTTCAAGCTTCACCACTTTTAACCACTTCCCTTGATATCCTTTTCATGGCACTGTGTCCTGGTATCACGGTTCCTGTTGATGTTTCCTTGGTACCCCTTTCATGCCATCGACCTCTTGGCATCTCACTCCTTGTTAATGCCATCACCGTGCATTACCTTCTGCTCTTGGTATGTACCTGCCCTCTGCAACAGAGGTAGGAGTGTACAGCTTCATGAGGCTCAGGTAGAAATGGGTGGCTGAGCTCAAACTGGCCAGCGGGCCCTGGAAGTTGCTGAGTATATTTACAATAGAAGGTTAAAGGAGCTGTGTCTCCCCTGTGTAATGGGGAGGTCCACACATTCTTCACAGGGATCCTCATCTTTTAAAAGCCTATCAGGGCTTTGGCTCTTGGCCTTTGATTTGGGTTGTGGCCTTGCTGCCAAGGGACACCCAGCAGAGTCCTTCCTGTATGATCAGGTGGCCACCCCAATCTTACCTGTCGACATCATTTCTGCATATCGCTGTCCTTTTTTACTTTCTGTACCACTGTTCCTCTGATTATGGAAATGTAAAATCCCTCTGACTTCAAGTCCTCCATCCAGCAGGAGGCAGCACTGTACCTCCATGGGTTGACTGCACCTTGGCGTTATGGTGGACAGTAACCAGGGTGCTTCACCCTCTATCAGCTGAGATTTTCTGCTGTACACCTAACCTTCTTGATGTCAACATAGGAGGCTCTGGAGAGTTCATTTTCTAACATAACCAGGCAACATTCTAAACTTGGCTGACAACCCCATATCCCTTTAGTGCCTAATACTTGATATGTAGTAGTCAATAAATACATGTTATAAAGGTATGTGATTAAGTACATTTTCTTGAATCAATCATCAATAGTTAATGTACACATATACAAATAATACAGTACCATTTTCATTGTAACTACTGGGTTTTGTTGAGTATTTACTATATACCAGGCATTATTTCAGGCATTCTGTGTATTTTATTTCTAGTCATCTCAACAGTTTGATTAGTATGTCCTTCTTTTTTAAGACACGAATTCATGGAAATTTCATGGAACATGAACTCATTTTTATCAGCAAAGATCTCTGACAATTAGGCTCACAGGTAAATCAATAGCTATATACTGTTTGGGGGCTGTTTGGCTCTATCTTGCAATTTCTGCATGTATATTCAACAGCCCTATGCACATACACGAATGTCATGCACGTGTGCTTGCACACATAAACAGAAACACAGACACATCCTTCTCCCATCTCTTTCTGACTCAGACCCCATTTTCTGCTGGAAGTGAGACCCTTATTTTTTCAGATGTCTATGATTTCTTCTGTGCATTGTGTTCTCTCTCTTTCTCCCTGTTCCTCTCTCTTTTTCCATCTCTGTCTCTCATATTCTCTTGAATTCATTGATGTTTGAAATTTAGTAAGTTACCTTAGGCTGCTACTCCATAGTCCAGCTATTTTTGAAGAAAAGAATGTCAGTTATTCTTTACAAATCACTCAGTGATGCAGTTTTTCCCCTGGTAGATTGAGTCTTTATAATTCCCCTCCATTCTTCTTCCCCTTTAAGGCTTTATTCCTTCAATATTTTCCTTTTGCATCTGTCAAGATTTTAATATTGGGGCTTCCTTGGAGACTCATTATTGTAAAATACTGAGCCATTTTATTGGAGGACTGGGTAAGTACTGTGACTTATTGTGGTAAGGTCAAATTAATGGCAAAGACCAATAATTACAACCCATTCTTCACTGGCTTTCCTGCTTCTAGCATGGTTCCCTGCAGTCTTCATGCAGCTGCCAAAGTCATCTTGCTCATGTGATGCTCTGTGTCATGTCCCTCATCAGACCTTCCTGGTGGCCTGCTGTCTGCACCCACATCTGTCCCTCTAGTTCAAGACCCTCACTCTACTAAAGGTCTTCCACCCTCCTACGCATCCCAGCACATTCACATTAGGATGAATCCCTGTCCTTGGAGATAGCTTTTCAATCTACTGGGAATCCATTGAGAGAAGACCAATGAATTCCAGTTAGATCTCTGTATCTTGATCCTTCTGTCATTTAATCCCTTCCCAAGTTTTACACTTTTCCAACTCTACTCTTTGTTCAGGTCATCTGCTGAAATTTCACCTTGATTACTAGATGATAAGTTTTCTTCTAGATTACTAGATTATACTCTGTAAATTTAAAATTCTTAATGGTGGCAAGATATGTATAACACTTCCTGTCTTCACTAGTTTTCAGCATACAGTTCAATAGTGTTAAATGTCTTTGTACTGTTGTGCAGCTGATCTCCAGGACTCTTCATCTTGCAAAGCTAAAACTCTGATATAAAACCCCCAATGCTCCCTGCCCTCAGCCCCTGGCAACTATCATTCTGTTTTATGTTTCTGTGAATTTGATTAGGTAATGTAGTGGATTGTTAACTGGTATCAACTTGTTCGATGCAGCTGAATTGAACTAGCTTGATGCTGGGTGTGGAAGGCCCACTGAGGACCTGTAAGCAGCATAAGAAGCAGAACAGTAAATAATAGCTGTCAGGACACCATTAGGGATATTGTTTAGATAAGCTGTTGGAAGCTGCTGGTTCTTTGGGGCTTTTCTGCTGGAGGACTTTGTCATGCTGGCTTTCCTCATGAAGTTGGCTATTCTTGTCACTGGAGGAGTTCGGGAAACTTTCATTGTCCCTGAGAATGGTTGTGGTTTTTTTGGGAGGAGCTGTAGTCCTCCTCTTGAGCATCACTTCCTGGATCTGGAGGGGGAGATGGTGCACTGCTAGGCCTCATGGAGTAGCTTGTCACGTCGGCTTTCCTGACTGGAATTCAGCTCTCTTTATTGCTGGAGGAGCTTGGGACCTCACTGTTGCTGAGGATGGCTGTGGTATCCTCACTGTTGTGAAGGATGGTGAGGATGACTGATGGCTTTTGGGGAGTTACCTAGAGTGTTTTTTTTTTTTTTTTTTTTTGCTCCAGTGCAGATTCCTCAGCCTGCTAGCACAAATCCATCATCCCGCTGGCACAGACTTTTTATCTTCTACAACTGACCTTTGGGCCTTTCAGGCACAGATCCAAGAAGCAGGCCTGCACAAGCCATTGTGGTAGGCTCCAAGCCTCCAGTGGGGCTTGTGGCAGCATTTTTATGAGCTCTAGGTCTTCAGGTAGACTCAGGCAGGATATTAGGACCCAGACCCTCAGTTTGACTCTTTGCTTTAGTATGCAGACAGATTCCCTCCACTCTTTGTATATGATTTTTTCAGTGATTTTAAAATAACCTTATGAAATATGTCCTGTATTCTATTGTTCCCCTTGCAAAACCCCCAAACCATGACAAATCTGTTTTATGGTGCTAAAACAAAAGATTTGAGATTAGGTACTTTATAAAAATGAAGGTTCATTTAGCTCCCAGTCATGGACGTTCAAAACACTGATGCCTGCATTTGCTTGGCTCTGACAAGGGCCATGTGGAGGGTGGTGTCATGATGGGAGCAGTGAGAGTGAAAGAGGGTTACATCAGGAAGCAGGGAACTGGAAAGCCAGGCTCACTCAGAACAACATGCTTTCATCGGGATTAAGTTACTTCTGCCAGACCTAATCTACTCTTTCGAGACAGTGTTAATCTGTTCCTGAGGATGTGGCCTGCATGACCCAAGTCTCTTGCACCACCTTCTTTCTCTTAGGAAACAATATGCTGTCTCTTAAAGATTCCTCCCCTCAATATTGCTACATGGGGACCAACCTACAAGCACGTACACCTGTGGAGGACGAGCCACCACATCTCACTGAAGTGCCATCATTTGTGTTTGCTTTTTTGTGACTACCTTTTTCTACTGTGCATATTAGTTTCTTCCTTTTCAAAACTTAGTAATTTGTATTGGCATGCATACACCAGAGTACATTTAGGGTTTATTTGATGGGTGTGAGTTATTTTCACCCTGTTTTCAACTGTATCTATTTATTTGGTACAGGGTCTAACTATGCAGCTGGGACTCATAGTGATCCTCCTGTCTCAGCCTCCCCCGCACTGGGATTATACATGTGTGCCACCATGCCAGTCTCAAGGATGACAGGGCAACCGTAGTTCCAGGGCCAGAACCACATGTGGTACTGGGAATTAAACCCTGGTTTTTATGCTTGCCAGCTAAGCAATTAGACTGCCTAACTATCTGCCCAGCCCTTTGGTTGTTTCGAATATATACCCATCCAAATATTTTAAAACTTAAAATAATTTAATTTTTTAATATTGTTGATATCTGCTATAATAGTGCCTGTAGGTATAATGTCATGTATGCACCTTGTACGATAACAAAACATTACGAAAACAGTTTGCAATATGTTAATTTACCGAATCTGTTCTGTCAATTTGTCTTGAAACTGTCTCATTGCTATTTGTTCTTCAATAAAATTTAAAAAAAATAATATTGTTGTAGTTTTTAATATTTGGTTAATGGTTTAAGTAGGAGAAGACAACAGCAATTGTGTAGGGCGTTTCAATTGATCCATGCGGAGTTGTCTTAATATTAAGATAGGTTGTGTTCACCCCAGAACCCAGTGGTAGTAAATGAGTATTTCACAAAGCGTTGGAAGTGACATTCACTGAACCACTCAGCTGCGACTTCAGCAGCAATGGGAGTGGTGTCAATCTGAGAAATTTTATGATGTGTTCAGTTGAGTACACTTTAGATTGGAAGTGTTTTAGGGCTTCATCTTCATTTTATAGCACTTATGGTATGTTGTGATGTCAAAATATTTTCAGTGGAAAATATGGGAAACACCAAAATGTGTGTTTGAGGGCCAGAGATACGGCTCAGCAGCACAATGCCTGGTTGATAAGAATAAGATCCTGAGTTTAATTCCCAGAACCTGCCCTCAACAAATTAATTGTGTGAGTGCGGCAATTTTTCTGGTGAGATGTATATATCCCACTTTTTTCAGAGTTTCCCAGTGCCTCAATGGCCTCTGTCATACCCCTCCCTAGTTGTTCCATTTACTTAGCCCTGGGGAGCTGGGCTAGTAGACACATGAGTCACAAGGATGACTCTTATCTCTAGCATGGGATGTAGACTACATTCATCTCCTTCACCCTCTGTTCACACTTGGCCTTACCCTGGGATCTTAGCCCTCTGATTTGGGAAAAGATGAGCCCAAGCAAAAGTACACCAAAGGCACAATATTGCCTGCCAAGGTCCACAGCAGAGCTGGCCCAGGATCCTTCTTTCCCTCTCTGGGGAGGAGGCAGCCCATGAACATCTTCTCTGGTCAGGTGTGAAGCAGTAGTTCCTGGGGCTGCAGCTCTTTATCCATGACCTCCTGTGCCTCCTGCTCACACCTCTTTGCCATGTGTCTGCACGTGGCTTTGCACTCTCCTGCTGCTCACCATGCACACGGCATGGGTCACGCGGAGGTCCTCTTTGTCATACATAATTTATCATCTCCCCCAGTCATGTTCATCTCACAGAGCTCTGATTTTACAAAGGACTTTGCAGTCAGCCAGTATGCTGCAATGTTGCATGTAAGGGTTCTTTCTTCAGTTTTCCCAAACATGCTGTTCCTTGAGATATTTTTATGATACAAGACTAGTTTGAAAAAATGAAGAAAATGCAGGCAATTACTTGCAGGCAATATCATCTTTCTTTTTATTATTAAGTTCATCTGGCTTGATGGAAAATTCAGTTGTAAAAGAACTGATATACCCATTCTTGCTTTTAACAGAGGACTTCAGGATTTCTTACATTAGAGCCACCTGAAAAACTCAATCATTAGATGCCAAAAGAGCAAATTAGAGGCATCATTCTCACTTCAAAGTTGAGGCCCCTTGGGATGGGGCTAGAGAGCATCCTTCATGTTGGGCCATCTCCTTTTCTCTCTGGAGGATTTTTATTCTTGTTTCATCTCAACTTCGCACTTAATCTATAGGCCTCGTATGCCATGTGCTTGTTTGGACTTTCTCCGTTGATCCAGAATTTGGAATTAGCCTTCATGCTCACTGTTACTTGCTGCAGGTCAAAGCAAATGAAAGTTACAAAGAAACTGAAATTCCTCAGGCAGCAGCAATTTTCAGAGCAGATCTCAGTTATGGATGCTTCTCATTAACACAGGGTGAGATAGATAGCCATGGAACACTGTGGAGGGCTTTCTAGAGTATTCTTTATGCCCTCCACTTCTGCAACTAAGTACACTGCTTTTCTACCTTGTTTTTCTGTCAGAATTTTTTTTGGAGGCTTTGGAATGACAAGACCACAGCCTTTGATGCAAGCTCATTAAAATGAATGAAGAGTCGACAGGATAGTCTCCAGGATAGCCGATGTTGTCTAGTGGCCAGAAGGACTTGTGTTGGGTTTTGTTTATTCTTTCAAATCTCTCAGCAGTTGAATGAACAAGACTGCATGGCGTCTTAGCAGAGATGACCTACAGACCTTCCTTGGTTGTCTAGCTTGTGGTCTGCATCTGCCTGAGTGGCACAAGCCTCACACGTCATATCAAAGACTTGATAATTTGCTGTTTGTAATGGCAGAGAATTAGAGAAAAGTGACGCCCATCCTGTGTGTATGTGTGTGTGTGTGTGTGTGTGTGTACAAATATAAAACCTAGTCCAGTTATCTATGCTTATTCTCCCTTTACAGATACAAAAGCTAAAGGTCCACGAAGCGACATAATTCGGTATCTCACTGTGAGTGAGTGCGATATGCACCAGTGTCTGCACTTGTAGAGCCCATATTCTTTCCGGGTTCCTTGGGCTGCTCTCTCAATAGCGAAAGCAATGATTATCAATCAATCCCGTGACCCGCCACTTTTGTCTCAGAGAATGCCTAGCTGATAATAGTTGCCCAACAGTTGTTAATTCCATTCCTTCCCTTTTCTTCTTCTCCTGTCTGACCAATTTTCTTTGCTGCAAGCATTTGCAGACTATCAGAATTTCCCAAACAGTTCAAACTAGTTCTGTATATGAGCAGAATATAGAATCTGTCACAATGTTGGCCACACTGAAATTATGTTTTTATACACTATGCTTTTCAAATTGGGGCCAATCAACTTGTCATTCACTGAACTGTTTGCAGCAGGGATTATGCTGACACATGGGGATGCATATGCCACATTTATAGGCAAAGTTTTAAAATATGATCATTTCACTGGCATTGATTCAAAGATGGGGTTATTTAGATGCATTGAATGTGGCTGTTTTGGATCAACTCACATACTTATGATCTTCTCCAGGCTTTAAAAAATTTCAAAAGGATATAAAAATAAAATTGCATAAGAAGGAAAAAGATTAAATACACTATAGATATTGGACAAATGCTACCTATTCAGTTAATTACAATGCAAATGCATAGCACTCTTGCCCTATTTGACGTGTTCTGTTCTAGGGTTTCTGCCATATTATGTTGAGCAGGAATCCCCTGGATTGAGGATCCTCCTAGGTGCAATGCAGGGCAACTTGTTATTTTTCTTGGAAATAAGGCCCATGCAGATTGGCGGGCAGCAGGAGGGTTTAGCCTCACTACCACGTTTCTCATTCTGGAGAATTCCAACCTATGGCTGTGAGGAAGAAGTACAGTGAGCTGGGATGAACAGTGTACCAGGAGCCCAAGTCCCAGCAAAATGTTGGCTGTACCCCAGGCTTGCACATTAAGCAGCATCCTTTGCATCATCTCTTGGTAGACAACTAAAATTTAACTTGTTGGATCCTCCGCCTCAGCTCAACTAGTGTCTGAGGTGCTTGGCAGTGTCATGCTTCTAGTGCTCAGGCCAAAACTAAAAGGCTGTCCCCAGTTTCTCTCTTCTTATAGCACTGCACACTCGACCCACCACTTTGACTCCACAATGTATGAGGCACACACATTCTGATGTCTTCTCAAGGCCTTCGTTGCCAACATACTGGCTTGGATCACCATTGCCTCTAGCCTGAATTTTTGTGGCAGCTTCCCTTTGGGTTTCTTATTCCATCTTTGTTCTGGATAGTGTACTGTCAGCCTGGCAGCCTGGTTAAAATAAAGGGCAGATCATGCCTTTCCTTTCTCAGAGCTCTCTCCTAGCTCCTCATTTTCCATAACGTAGCACCAGGTCCTTTCAATGACTCCATAAGGCTCTGCAGCCTTAGCTTGTATTTCTTTTCTGACCTTTTCCAGCCCTCTTCTATCTTCTGTCTCTCTGCTCTAGCCCCATGGATTCCCTTCTCTTCCTCTCAGTCATTGTTAAACTGTTCAGTGTCACCCTGAGTCTGGATGCATTTCTGTCATTCTAGCAAGTGTCTTCATGTGCTATTTGTTGAGCCTGTTTCAGTAATCATCTTGACACCTCTAGAGAAAGCATGAAACATCCATCCAATTAATTAGGGAGACAAGTCAGATTGACTTCCAAAATATGTGTCTTGTGGATTCTTTTTTCACCCTCTTTGCCATTAATAATTCCTGCTCCACCCCGTGATTATGTCTGAGTTGGTGCCTGATGGTTCTGCTGCAGACATGCATGTGGCAACTTGCATCCCTCTTTACTCTACTGTTCTTCTCCAGAGACCTATTTTGATCATCTTATTTGAAATTAAAACTTGTATCTTTTTCTATTTCAATGCAAGCTATGAGAAAGCAGAAATAATTATCTTTAAAAAATAATTAGTATACCATTAAGAATTTATAGCAGGGCTGGCAATAGTAAGCACTTGTTATGTTAGCTTGTAATGAATAAACTGGAAAGTCCAGGTAGGAGACCTGGGTTTGTCATTTTCTAAGACAAGTCAACCTGCTGAAGTCCAGTTTCTTTGCATCTAGGGATATAGGGTTTGCAACCCCTATTTCTTGGCTTAGTGTGGGAGGGGGAGAGCCCTCAGATAATTATGAAGGTATTCCAAAAAAATAAAGTCACTGTTCCCCTTAACCTACCACAAAAACAAAGAGTTAAAGGATATATGCAGTAGAGGCTATAGATGGCCAAGTGAGCTGCCAGCTTACATGATATGTATTGTTCTTTTACAAACTATCATTGCATTGTCTTCTCAAATTCTAACATTGGACTAATGTGCAGCTGCACTTGAACAGAACCAGGTACAATCTAGACCATGGAGAGTTGAGGGATTTGCAACAGTAGATGCTCTTGGCAATAATCCACTACAATGGAAATTCTCCACTTTGTTTTACTTGTCCCCCATTCTGAGAGGATGCATCTAGCTCAATGAATTATTTAAAATCACACCTCAAGTTATTGTGTTCTTTGTGACTCAGTTCATGATGATTGTGCTCTGAAATTCAAATGTTGCTACCTCAGGTTTGAAACTTTTTGATGTTTATTATTAAAACTACTTGTCTCAGAATCACTGATTACTTTCTTCAACTGGTGATTTATAATTGGAATAGGTGAAATGATGCATAGAATTGTGAGTATTTAATTTTAAGGTGTTCTTCCTCATTTTTAATGAGGTATTACAACTTAAATGAGGATTATAATATGTGTAACTTCATCCATCCTGTTGAGATTTGTAAGAAGCATTGAAACAATTTTTATTTTTACTTGCAGAAGTAGTAGCCATTAACTCATAAATATGAGCTTTTCTTTTCTTTTTTGTTTGGCAGAACTGGGGATTGAATTCAAGCCCTTGCGCTTGCCAGGCAAGTGCTTATTCTACTGAGCCATCTTCCCAGCCCCAAGTTTCTTTTCTAGAAGAGAGAAATTATTTTTACTCTTTTTATCCAGCAAATATCTAGCATGCTATATTATAAAACCTGTGTTAAGGAACAGAGAAATAGGAGCTCACAAAATCTTCAGGTCCTTACTTTATTCATGGAATATGTAGATTAGTGGGAAAGAACTCAAACAATGCTACATGGAATTAAAATTAGGCTAACAGTCATGCAGGAAAAGCTGGTCTGGGCAGCAGGAGATTCAGGCTGGTTAGAGGAGGGCCTGTAGCTCTTTCTTGTATCCCAGGACCTGAAGGAGGTAGCTAAATAAAGGTAGGGCTGGGTGCTCATGGATGATCAAAAATAGACATGAAGATCTTGAGAAGGAACAAAGAGAAGGCCAAACATTAGAAGGATGACAAACTGCAAGGTCATGTAAGCTGAATGAAGAACTCTGGAATGTTTTAAGCATAAGAAAAATCCTTTGAAAATGCTGAAGTAAGAAAGTGACGGGAGGGATTGAATTTGATGAACAGATCACTGGGAGTGGTGAGCGGAGGAGAGTGGGCTGGGGTGGGAGTGGGGGCGTCAGTGGCTTCTGTACGTGTTCAGATGTAAAGAATTTGTTAATTTGCAGCAGCAGTGGGAATTGTGGGGAAGGAAGATGTTGGAAAAAGAACCCATTAGACACTCATTGTGGAAGCTGGGACAAGTAGCCCTGATGATGGGTTGAATGTATGGTTTATTATCCAAAAAGTGCTTAGAGGACTTTAATGATAGGCTCAAAGTACATTGTGTGTGGATGTCTGATGGATCAGCAGGAAGAAATGGGGTGCAGACCAGTGTTGATGACCATGGTGAATCCAGAACACGAAGCCAGGTGGTCTCCACGGGATGGTGAACTTGGAGATACTCTCCACTAGCCCTCATGTTTAGCTCACACAGTGGCTTTGCATAGCTGTGGCCTGGACTGCTGACTGTGGCCTTACTTCTGCAGATTCTGTTGATGATCACATCTCCTACATGTGTCAAACTCTGGCTTATTCTCCTCTATTCCCTTGGAATCCACACAGAACTGCCTGGACCTCGGCATCCTGTAATACTGTTCTTTAAAAAAAATAAATAGAACTTTTTCATCAAAGAAATGCATGCACATCATTGAAGCACAGATAACATTGTATGGAAGGCTTTAGAATAGGAAGCTACAGATTACTCCTGCCTGAAAGCCTAGACTCCAGAGGCTACCAGTTTTTAATCTCTTTTAACTCTTTAATACTAAGGCCATATTATGTTTTTCCAACTCATTGGTATTGGCACACTATATGATTAGCTTTATTGAAGTATAAAATTCAGTGACATTTAGTGTATTTAGTGTTACGTAGTCATTGCCTTTTTCAACCTTCAAAGTTTTTTTTTATCACAGTAAAGCATTTTACCCTCTAAGTGATCACAAATCCTCATTTGCCTGTCCCTCCATCCTGTGGCATCTGCTAACCTGCTGTCTGTTTGCATGGATCTGTATATTCTGGTGTTTCATATAAAAATAATATGTACAACACATGACCTTTTGTGTTTGGCTTCTTTTGCTTAATATTGTGTTTCTAAATTTTATCCAAGTTATTGATATACCAGTACTTTGTTCCTTTTTATGATTGAATTATATTCCATTGTATGTGTCTTACTTTTCTTTTGTTGCTGGGACAAAAATACCTAGCACCCCAAATTAATAAGGAAAAGCTTATTCAGCTCACAGTTAGTGGAGATTTCAATTCATAACTTCAGTCCATATTCTGCTGACTCCGAGGCAGAGTAGCACATTGCAGAGGACAGCAGTTCATGGTGATGGGAAACAGCAAGGGAGGAGATGCAGCTGTGGCTTCTTGCCCACCTCCCTTCCTTTCATGCTGACTGCTAAGATCATAGCTCCTCCAAGAAAGTGTCCTTAACTGCCCTTCCTCAAGTCCCTTTATATATTCTTTAAGTGCTGAGTGGCTCTAGGGAGGGGCCTCCATGCCTTAGGGCCGGGCTGTAGAACCACAGGATGTCCATGCCTCCCTTTACACAGGATGAGGGTGTTTACAAAGTAAGAACCCTGGCTCTCTGCTGAGTTACTTAATTAAACTTCTAAACCTCTCAAGTTGACATAATGTATCAACCACTAGAGCATGTATGCTTCACTTTTTTTTTAATCCATTCATTCATTGATGGACATTTGAGTGATTTCTGCCTTTTGGGTCCTGCTGCTATAAATATCAATGTTTAGGTTTCTGCAGAGCCATGCACTTTCACCTGTCTTGGATAAATACTTAGGAGTGGAATTGCTGGATCATGGAGTAATTCAATGTTGCAGTTTTTGAGAAGTGGCCCAATAGTTTCACACAGTGGTTGGACAATTTTACATTCTCACCAGCAATGCCAGAGGGTGCCTGCATCTCTACATTCCTGAAAACATGTATTTTCCCATTTCTTAAAAATAAACCCATCCTTGTGTGGGTAAAATAATATATCATCATAATTTTGATTTTCTTTTATCACTCATGATAAAGGGCCAGGCCAACTGAACATGGTTTCATGCATCCATTAACTGTTTTTGGAGAAGAGTCTGTTCAAATCCAGTGCCCATTTATAGTTGGAATTTTGTTTTGAGTGTTTTTTTTTTCACATATTCTGAATGCTACACTCTAACTAGATATATGATTTGCAGATATTTTATTCTATTTTGTAAATCTATTTTCTTGACCATATTACAATTTTAATATAAGTAAATCAAATTTTTATTTATTTATTTGAGAAATAACCTCAAAAAGCCCAATAAATAGAAATAAGAAGCTATGTAATAAATACAGTATTTTGAAGTCAGATACCTCAAGGCGAAGTTAAGTCTTAGTTTTAATCTTAATTATGTCTTAGTTTATGTCTAAAATTATGCCTTAGTTTCAGTTCTCCATTTATCAAATGGAAATAACAGTCATATGTAGACCTTGGGGTTAAGTATTTAGCTTGATGTAGGCACAATACCAAAATTTTTAAAAGGAAAAGAAGCTATAATAGGATTTGGAGGAAAATAAATGAACAAAACCCCCTCAGGGTTCTCCATTGCTTATGATTTTATCTTTCATGTAAAGAGTCTCTTGGAAGCCTTAACAAGAATATGGATGCATTGAGTTAGCCTACCCTGAAGGCTTATGAAACGTGGCTTTGTGTTGGCTGAAACTCTCCTGCTTGACATGGTGCAACCCCAAGTTGAAGTCCCAGGGTGCAAACAGGGCATGGGGATCCTCTAAGGGCAAGAAGAATCCAGTGTGGAGGGAGCGACTGAAGTACAACTGTCTCAGTTACTTTCTCATTGATGTGACACCCAAAATTAAGGAAGGAAAGATTTATTTAGCTGTATTTAGTGAAGGTTTCAGCACCTGTTGCTCCAAAGCAAACAGGTGCAGGGCAGACGGCAGCCATCCGTGGTGCTGGGAAAACAGCAAAGAACAAAGGGAGGAGCAGCTACTGTGCCCGCGAGCAAGCCTCTCCCCCTCCTTACGATGTATGCAGGCGAGGTGTAGCACTCACACCCATAATTCCCTCATTGGATTATGAATTAATCCCAAACTAGAAGCCTATCTCAATGACTGTATGAGGCTTTGGGGGGACAACTAGATACAAACCATAACAACAACAATTGTCTAGCTCACACTGACACCTATTTCAGGAAAGGAGTATATTCAATTTCATTTGATACTCAATAATTCTGTCAAGAAGACGCTACTTATCTTCTTATAAATACCCAAGTTAAAGAAAACATTTAATTAAACTTACAAAATCATTCACCTTGGGAAGCCTTATATTAGAACCCACATCTGGATACAGGAGAGCTATCTCTAACCTGGCCAAAGTAGCCACAGTTCCTACTGTGACATCAGCCAGTCCATGACACCCTAGCAAAATGACAAGCAAAAACAAAAATGCTCCATTAGAAGCAAGATGACTAGGTATCATCAAAAAATTGTTTTCCCAGCCAATGAGTAAAGAAAATGTGGCCATAAGAAGAGTATTTTGTGGCCCTGTAGCATGGTTCTGTTTTAACTGGAGTTGTGGCTTTGAATATTCATAGATCTGAATTGCAAGCTCATAAATCAGGATCTTCTTTTTTCTGCGTAGGATACCAACCAGAAACAATGTCACAATTTATTTGGAAAACAATATGGTGTGTGGGATGAATGAGGTTATGGCAGCAAAGTTTTCTTGACCCTAAATTGGATTGCAAGCTGACGCATGGCCTGATAAAGCAAAATATTTTAGATCAGTAAAGTCCGGGAAAAGCCAGGACATATGGCTGCCTTAGTTTTGGTACTAAAATAGGATTTCTTACTCAGACATGTACTTTTTCAGTAAATTAAGCAGCATTATCCAAAGACATTAATGGATTAATGGATTTTTTTTCTTTTTCTGATTAATTGACTTAGTCATTTGCCAGTGAGGACTAAAAGCCCATCAGTGTCTGCTCCCAGCTTCTTGTTTTGTTTCTGACCTCTCTAACAGCCATTCTAAACCACTTGGTGTCTGTACCTGTTAGGGTTTAACTGTAAAATGTCCTCCCAAAGCCTAATGTGTCCCAAGGTGGGGTTCTGGAGGGTGGTCGATCAGCGATTAATCCACAGTGAGTTCTGCACTTGAATGTCCTGCTGAACGGGATAGTGTGGCAGGAAGGTTGAGGTCATGGGAGGAGTTCCCCAGATATCTCTCTCCTTGGCCCTTCCCATCATTTCTCTGCTTCTGAGTGGGTGTGGGATGAACAGCTGTCTCTACCCAACCCATTCTGCCCTGTGTCTCCTGCCTTGAGGCCAGCTGACTGTGGACTAAACCTCCACAAACTGCGAGCCAAAGTAAATCTTTCCTCTTTCAATTTGTGGGCATTGGGGATTTTGTTTTAGCCATGGAAATCGACCAAGACATCAAAGTGACATGCACCCCACTTTTGCAGCAGGGCTTCCTTTCCATGGAGACTTCATTGCAGTCTGCTCAAACAATCTGGGTCATTTTCTCTAGATTCACTGGATGTCAGGACTGAGGGGAGAATTTCTCTTATCTTTTCTTATTCTTATTCTTGGTCCTTTCTTGTGCTTCACATTATCTCAGTAAGTCTTCATCATGGAGATTTTCCAAGTGCTACTTAAGCTTATATACTTGTTACTATCATTCTGAGATAGTAGGCTGTTAAAATTCATACATCTGTATACTAGCTCAGGAGCAAAGCAAATCTATTCAAGGGTCAAATAACAATTGGATGAATAAGTAAATATGATGGAAGACTGATTTCATTATCAAGTCTGGAAGGAAACAGGATTTGAAAGGATGACCCCAGAACTGTACTGAAACTAAGCAAGCTATGAGATCATGGCGAATGTGGATAAAGGCAAAGAAAAGAATAACAATGCTGCAGTTTGGGAGCAGTAAATAGAAGAAGAGACCTAGGAGAAGAGCTGATGAAGAGCATTATTTTCTGCACATGTAGTAGGTACGAGCTTATGATAAAGGGAAGAGTTGCCAAGGTTAAGTTAGAAGGAAAGTGACACTTGGATTTATTAGTGATTGAAAATATTAATGCACAACTGCCACAATGACGAAAATAAAAAGATAAAATGTTCCAAGTATTGCTGAGCATGTAAGTCAACCAGAATTCTCACACATCACTGGGACATCGACGGCTCCACTACTAATAAAATAGCTGAGCTGGAAAGTGTTCAAGTGTGTATCAACAGAGAATGGATAAAGAAGCTGTAGCATGCTCACACAATGGGAAACTTACAGGATTAAAAGTGAATGAATAAGCTACAAATACACACAACACGAATAAACACAGCCATAATGGCAATGAAAGAAAACAAGCACAAAACAGCACAGATCATACACTTCCATTTTCAGAAAACTTGCTCAAAAAAAGCCACAGGAAGCTGTAGTGTCAGAAGTGGAAATGACAGCCTATGTAGTGTGTGTGTGTTTGTGTGTGTGTGCACACATTAGTGCGTGTGTGTGCACGTTAGTGCATGTGTGTGTGTAACTCAGGGAATAAGTTTTGTAGACACAAAAACATGAGTGAGGAGTCTAGAATTTGGCTCATGCTTTTTTTTCTTGGCCTGGTGCTGGTACAAAGATGTGATAGTTTATAGACATGCACTAAGATTTGCACTTATGATTCAGCTATGCTATGTGCAGATTTGTCTTTGATACAAATGCTTAAAAGCCACCAAAACAAACTCAGTAACAAATGAAGTGAAATAGTATCCTGGTGCTCTGACCTAGAGATTTAAAAAATATTGATATTTAGCAGAATATTTCTGCAAAATGGAAAACTATTAAAATGTAGGAAATATGAGGGTTTGTGCCTAATGCTGGAAGAGGAATATGAAGTGACTTGCTGAAAGGCTGTATGATTTCACATTGTTTCCTTTGCTTTGCAAGAGGGAGTAAGTCAAGGGCAGTGATGTGTAAAGCAGGACACAGGAAGTATATGAGGAAGAAGAACGAGGAAACTGAGTTCCCAAGGTGTAAGGGTAGGCTCTGGAAAGTAGGCCAGTGTGGGGCTTTTCAAGAGTCAAGTCAGCTTCTTGGAAATGCAGAGGAGGAAGCGAGCATCTTGGTCTCTTGTAGATGTCTAAGTCCATGTGAGAGGCTGAAGTATGGGAGTGAGGGTAGGGATGGGTCTTGAGGTGGGTGAGGAATTAGCAAAAGGTCCCCAGGGGAAATGCTTGTTTGACAAGCAAGGAATTAAAGCTTGGCCAGACTAGACTTTGTTGAAGGCCCTTGTGGCATGCTGTTTAGTTTTATGAACAAGACTTGGATGTTTGGGGTGAAATGGAAAGAGAGTGTTCAGAGGGGCTGACCAGATAACTCAGTGAACTAAAGTTCCAGTGGGGTTTAATCCCTGGCGTGCCATACAGGGCCCACCTCCAGGGTGGAATGAGACTGCCATTGAGACTGGGATGGTGGTGTGCCTGTAATTCCAGTGCTCGGGAGGCTGAAAACAAGATCACTATGAGTCTAATCTGTGTAGTAAGATCCTATAGACCCTGCACTAAATACAATAAAAAAATTAAAAGAGAAGAGACTGGTCAGAAGAGTTGTCAGACGTGGCTGGACATGAGTGATGCCCTAAGAGACAAGCAGTTCCAGAGTGTGGTAAAAGACCTTTCCACAATATAATGCTCAGAGTTCTATGGAAATTAAAATTGAACTAGGATGGGACATGTAAACTGGAGAGTAAGATGGTCTGAAGACTAAGGATCGGGGTTGGCAGGAACCACATCTGTTGTACTGGCGGGGTGCAGGAGAGACACTAAGAAAACTTTTCTGTGGCACTTGAAGTAGATGTCAGGTTTTCCCTGAATTTCAAGTATCTTAACCTCTCATTTGAGAGGAACCATTTCACTCTGGCCATAATTTCTCTTCTTAAAACTTCTTAAAAAGCAAAAACCGGGGCTACACGTTTTTCCAATAACGAAACAATCTCCTTATGTCCCTGGCAACGATCCTGTTGATTGGCTCTGTGCAATCACAGCCAGCCACCCGATTAGCCTCAAGAGGTCCAGGGCACTGGGCCTATTATTCAGATGCAAAGAGGGGTCCTTAAAGCGCTGATGATTGCAGTGAAAGATCCCCGTGCCACCACAGAGCTGTGGCTACAGTGGTTCTCTTACCTCAGGTCTGAGCTCCTCCATTTCTGTTGGAGACACTGCTTCACCCTTGCCAAAGCAAACTTGAAAACATATTCTTTCCACTACCAGAACCACTGAGTCAGGTCTCGGCTTAGCCCTTGGTGATTAGCCCTGGCCAGCATCTCACGCTGTGTTGGGCTTTCATCCATACATAACCTTTCTGCCACTGCCACCACTGCCACTATACATTGTTTCCACTCCAAATCCTTGTATTACACTTTCCGCATTATTATCCCAAATTGGAGAATTTCAGGTGGAGCCATCTATAAAATCATCAGAGGTAAAAATCAGCCTTTTTAGAGTGTTGATGTCACTGTGAGGCCTTATTTGCTATTTTTCTAGTCATTTTATTTCACTTAACCCACGGAACAGGAACTGAACAGTCATCCACTGCAATTTATCAGTGCTAATGGAGGGAGAAGAGGTAATGGCAATACGCAATAGTGAATAGCAAGGGATAAGTATAGGAAATAGCATATGCCCGTGTGTTTTTCTTGATATAATAAATATTTGCCTTAATAATTTGACAATTCAACCGGAATGTTCTGTAGCCTGGGATGGAGAAAATAATGCAGCAAAATTACCTTGAGGCAGTGTGCATTTCAGTCATTGGCAGATGTAGGGAATGGTATGTTAGGAAATAAAACAAGCAGAAAATTGAGAGCTGATTTGCAGCCAACTACAATTGGAAACAGACAGGTCTATCTGAGCCACGTTCACATACCTTGTTCATTTTCTCATTTAAAAAATTGCTACATTATTTTTATTCCACAGCTTATCATATTTTTTTCTATGAATCATCTGAAAGCAGATCTGACATTTTTGCTGAACTCCAGGGAAAATTCACATTCAGTGTGACTCTCAACTATTACTCTGGTAGAAACAGACACGAAGCTCCGCTGATGTCAGCCTGATGAAAGGCTTGGAGGTGGCCTGTTGTTGAAAGATGCCCCAGGAGGTGGCTGTGGAGCAGGCTGTGTCAGCCTGCGCCTGGGAGGTGGTAGTCTTTGTATCTCAAAATCTTGTCTCAGTAGAAAGGCATGGGCTGTTTTACTAGACCCTGTAAATAAGTGAAAATAAATCAATATCTGCATTAGAACCAAAATCTTTATTACTTTTTGTTTCAGATGTACCTGAGCCCCTATATGTATAGGCATTGAACAGGGTAGATACCTGAAGTCTAACAAAGAAATTCTCTTTTTTTGTATCCAAATAATTGTCTATGGAGAGTGCACAGCTAGATGATCTCATAGTCTTCTTCCCTTTCCAAAATGTCATTTTCTTCCTTTTCTCTCATGGTCACATAGGTCACATATGGCCTTGTGTTGACCCAGAACATGTCCTTCACCCCTCAAGGCTCCCGGGGGATTACAGTCTTAATATTTGTGTGGTGTAGGCAATTAACTAGCTCACTGGTTCATGGAAGCTGAGATGCACCTAGAAACAATACAATTAAAGCAAAGCACTCTTTAAGAAGGCGGGGACACTAGCAGCACTGTCTGTTGCCCTTGTTAGTTGGCCTTGGTGTTTGAGTACCCAGGGCCTTTGGGAGATGCACCATACCTGTCCATGTATGAAGCATCCAATTTAGAATATGGCCTGCACACACTGTTCCATGACAATGCATTTGGGGGTACGGAATGATATTTGCAAAAGAAAGTCTTCACAGCAAAGTTTTGCTTTTTTCCCCTTGGTAAGTGTGACAGGACTTGATTAGCTTTGACCAAACCCATTGTTTTCCTCATCTGAAATGGGACCAGGTCACATTTTAAGCTCTCTTTAATTCCACATGGCCATGAGCTGAATCTGGCTGAAGGAAGTCTGCCGGAAGTCACAATCACTCCTCCAGGCCTGCCGGGGAAACACCTCCCACACCTGACTCATGTATCTCCTCTCTGACTTGAGATGAGCATGGAAACTTGGGGAGTGCGGCACTGAAAATGACGGAGCGATAAGACAGAAGGAGACCAGGCCCCTGAGGAGGAGCTCTGCCTTCTGATAGGGAGAGATCTTTTTGTGAACAAAATGTTTGTTTCATGGTATCTATTTTTCATTGAGATTAAGTATTTTATGAAGTACATGATGTAGTCAGTGCAAGGGAATAGATTCAATACAGGATATTTAATTCATAGGATTATTTTATAATATTCACCCAAAAGGTCAAATGCAGAAGAGTGCAAGAGCTCAGTTTGTGCACTAGAGATCCAAAGACCACAGTGGAGGGCTGGGAGCCCACAGCAGCGGTCCCTGTGAGTCTGCATCAGGAGCTGAAGGTCTGTGCCGGGAGGCCCAGGGGCCAGTGCTGGAGGCTAGAAAGTCTGTGCCAAGAGCCAGGAGACAAGGCCCAGGTGAAGGTGAACAGCAGAGCTCCTTGGAAGAGAGCTGCAGCCAAAGCCCAGCAGCCTCTGCTCTTCAGCAGGTAGAAGAGGGTAGAAAGAGAGCTGCTGCTTGGAGTCTCTGGGGGCCCCCAAAGTTGAATTGCAGTACAGCCATCCAGGATGGAAGAGTAAGACACTTCCGGGGAAAAATCAGTATGACATCCTCCCTTCCTGTTCTCCTTTTATTCATATTCAGATAGCAGTCCACAGGTGGGTCTCCTAGCCCCAGAGAACCACAGTGACTGCTCAGCTGGGCGTTCCTACTCAAGCTGACCAGTAATTAATCTGCCACCTATCCTATCTCATGTTTCCTAAACAACAACACCAAATCAGTGTTTGCCAAAATGGAACGCATATCGAAACTTTGATTCCCTTTTGAGACTTAACACTAATAAATGTCTATGCAGTTGCAAGAGTTATTTATTTCAAGTCTTTGAAAGAGAAGAGATTTCCAGAAGTCAGTTCATGGGAGTGGTCAGACGTCAGTGTGTCAAGAACTCTCTGAGGTACTGGGTAGGGATGAGAGTCCTAGATGAAGATGGATGAAGTCTGTAATTGAGAAAATCAACCTCCAAGAAGACTGTGATACTAAAGGCACACACAAAAATAAGGATCTATGAATAAAGTACAGGCACTGCACATGTAAGTTAATGTTTAGATTTCAAAGAACTGTCAGAAGAGACACCCCCCCCCGCCCCCCGTGAATGTGGAGAGTTGTCCAAGATGTCCTTAGAGCCTGGAGTCACACCAAGGTGAACAATGAGAGATGGAGCCCACGGGCCTGAATTGCGTTCAGTTTCCTTTGGAGACCACAGCTGGCTTGGGGACATGGGTTTTACTGACAATGTTTTCCCATCATAGTCCTAGGCAGAGGTTCTCTGGATAGAGAACAGAGATTTCACTAGGTTCCTGGAATATACCTTAGCCTTTCAGGCAGTTTGTGTGGAAAGAATCAAAGATCTTTCAAAGAGAAAAAGCAAAGGGTGTTTGTATACAGAACTTGCTATAGTACAGTAGTCTGCCACTGTTACTTGTACCTGGCCAAGACTCAAAGGTGGGAGGTATGAGCCGGCCAGCTAGCTCAGCAGATTAAATCGCCTGCTTAGGCAGACTCAGGGACTGGGTTCGATCTCTGGTGTGCTGTGCTGGCCCCACCCTGGGACACACTGAGACTAGCCATGGTTACACACACCTGTAATCCCAACACTTGGGGGCTGAAAACAAGAGGATTACTCTTGTCAAACAAGAGTCTGACGTGTGTAGTGAGACCCTGTACCAAATAAAAAAATGAGCTTTTAAAAATTAAAAAAAAGAAGTTTATCTTAAATGACCCCTGAAGATGGATGTCAAAATTTCGATGTTCTCTCTAGCTAGGAAAAAGCCCTATACTGTCTTCAGAACCTCTCCCAGACATGTGGAGGTTAATTTTATCTCTACCTTATTATTCCCTTGAAAGCTTTAGTTCCAACAGCTCTCAGAGTCTTTCTCCCCAATTTTGTCTTTCCCAGGGGCCAGGACATCCTCACCCAGTCTGGTCCCCGGTCACACCCTGTGACCTGACTTGCTGCTGTGTCCAGCTAGGACAGGTTGTCCACTGTGCTGCATTTAAATAAAATGGTGAATTAAGTAAAAAAGCTCTGCAAATAATTGAATGCAACTACTGGATAAAAATTTATTCATATTTTTCCATTTGAATGTGCTGATTTATTTTGTTTTAAATCAGAAATAGACCTATCAAAAGGTGAACATAAAGCACTTTGAATTTCTTTCTCTCCTCCCCTTTTCAGTTGCTCTAGCTAATGACAGAAAACCCCCAGCTTGCTTAGTATTCTGGGTGTTTAAAAAACCCCTCAAGCATCAGCTCTTGGGGAGCCCAGTGTTCTTAAATTTGCAGAATAGGCAGGCAGGGCACGCTGCCATGTTTCCAACTCCCTGGAACTCATTTCAGGAGTTTGATTAACTCTTTGGTTTGTCTCAGCAAAGGGAGGCTGAAGTGTCTGCTGAGGTGGAGAAGTAGGAGGGCATTCAAATGAGGGCAAATGAGGGCCGATGTCTGTCGAAATCGAAGCAGCGCTGTGCATCTTGAGAGTTCCACTGGAAGAGCCTCCACAGCTGCAGCACCAACCTGGAGCCTTGTTTGAGAAAGCGCTTCCTGCCATGACAGGGAATGTGAAGTGAGGGGGCCCTCTTTTGGAGGAGGAGAGTTGTCTCAATTACTTTTTTTTTTTTTGTCTTTTTGAGACAGGGTCTCACTATGCAGTTCAGGCTGGCCTTAAGCTCACTTTGTAACTCAGGCTGGTCTCGAACTCACAACAATCCTGCCTCAGCCTCCCAAGTGCTGGGATTACAAGCATGCACCACCATGCCCAACTACTTCTGTTTTATTGCTGGGACAAAGTACCTGCTACCCAAAATTAAGGAAGGAAGGGATTTTTATCTCACAGTTTGTGGAGGTTTCAGTCCATGCTCAGCTGGGTCTGAGGAAGACTGGCACATTGCAGAGGGCAGAAGTTCACAGCAAAATAGCAAGAGCAAAAGGGAGGAGTAGTGACAACAACGCAAGAGAGCAAGTCCGTCTCCCCTATGTTGCATTCAGGCTGTCCTCCCCGCCAGGTATAGCACTCATGCACACCCATAATCCCATACTGGATCACAAATTAATCACAGACACTAGAAGCTGCCCCACTACTGCATGGGACTTTGGGGGAGGCAAACCATAGCAAAAGCTGAAGAGGAAAGTAAGGAAAAGGAGGAGATACTGCAAGTCTAGAAGAAGACAGGGCAAAAATAGGCTTGGTTTGCCTTTGAAAACTGAAGGTAGACAGGAGAAAGCCAGTGTGCATTTCTGAGCTCAAATCATGGGATGACCATCACAAGATTTTAGGGCAAAAGGTAGAAGGTGTTGCAGCTATAAATAAACACTTTTCCTAAGGAATCTGGATTGTGGAAGACAACTTGGAATGGTTCTCTGGTTTGTTAGACTAAATTAAGGAATGCTGAGGTGAGGAGAAGGAGGCCAGGGATGTCCAGTGTGCATTGTGTAGGGTCAGGTGTGTGTTGGAGAGATGGAGAAAGGGAGAGCCACCTTGATGATCTGATGATTCTACTGTGGCCCTGGGTCTCTGTATCACCATTCTGGGTAAGAAGAAAGAAGAGGAAAGAACACAAATGGTGCCAAGATCAGTTTGATACTAGCCTTCCAGAACTCCCCAGTTTATGTCTCAACGGTCAGAGATATGTTGGAAGTTTGGGCTAGGATCATTTGCAAAACTAATAAAACTTGGAATTCCATTCATTAGGAAGACTAGAAAGAATGGAGAATGGAAAATGACAGAGTCCTCCGGAACCAAGGCCTTGTTTTCCCCTCTCCTGTGCAATCTAGAGCAGCATCCAAATGTTCATTTTTCTATGGCAGCATAGATCTACTGAAGCCTTATTATGCAAAGTATTACTTTCCAGTCCTCCACTGCTCATACATGTACCAGGGCACATAGAGAAGCTCCAGAAATGTTGATGAACAGATCTGCTTGAATTGGGCTGGTGACTTTTATTTTTGCCCAATTGATCTCCAATAGAAAGAGCTATCAGCAAAATCTGGGCTACATGGGCACATTCCATGCACAAGTGCAATGCTCCCTGGTGTGTGCAGGATGATTCTCTTGTCTTGGGCAGCTCGTGATTGATTTGTCAAACTGATAACTGATACTCCTCAGTAGTAATTTGCTGATTCTTTCTTGCTTTGAGTCCTTGAATTCAGCAGGTGCCGCTCAAAGGATCACAAATTAGGGATTGTGACCATTAAATTTTGTGTAGTTTTTGAACAAGTTTCATAGCTGCACCTGCTTTGGAAAATCTTTGAACACTCAGGGCCACACAAAGAAGGGGTAGTTGACCTTGGCCTTACTAGGTGGGCACTGGAGGGAAAGCATGGCCATTCTCTGAATGTGCACAGAACATTCAGGTTCTAGGTCTCTAAAACAAAGATACTCTACATGAGACCGGTCTCATGGTGGTATGTTAAAACACTTGGCTCTGGCATGTTTATTTGGGATGTTTACACATAAAATTAAACTATCATGACAATAGCAGTTAATTATTGAAGCATAACAGTGAATTCTGGCTAGCTGGGCAGTTTGGGTAAGTCATTTTTTCTAGGCTTTGTTTTCTCTCCCACAAAATACACTCCCAACATATTTTAAGATTATACAAAATCATACATAAGACCACAGGTTTTTGTTGTCAGGCAACAGGTTCAACTGTTGACTCAGCTACCTTCTGGCTGAGCAAACTTGAACAACCTGCTTGATCCTCATGAGAACAAGTTCGCCTTACTATAAGATGGCAGTGACATGAGCTATTTCCTACTCTTTACAGATCAGAATGAGGAAGTGTACAGTGTCCTTAGCATAGTATTTGGTGTCTAGAAGAACTCAAAAATATTCTTCCTTGTTATGATTGTGTGTGAAGACTGATTTTTTAACCCTATTTATGAAGCTCCCTTGTGTGATGCACTTTGTACATAAACTTCAGCTGTTTAGCAAAGTTAACTTCCTTGTGAGATGTGCCCAGGTAGCTACTGTGAAGTATTCTTTCCAAAGAAGTGAGAAGTCAGCTGACTCTCACTGTGGGCTTAGGCTGAGCCAGGTAAATCCATGAAATCACCACATAAAATGAAGCATTGGTATCCCTGAGGAAATGGAAGAACAGCAAGGTCATTTTGGATGGACTTGGGATCTGGGCCTCGGAGCCAGTGGACCTGCCCTGGGGACTATCTTCCCTCTTTGGTGGGAGAGGTTGGCTATGTCTGGAGACAGTTTTGGGTGCAGGTTGTGTGTGCTACTGGCATCTCAGGAGTAGGGGTCCAGGTGTTGCTAAACCATCCCATAATGACTGGCAGAGTCCCTGACAATAAAGAGTTACTGAGAACAAAAGTCAGTGGTGCTGAGTTTGAGAAGCTTTTCCAGGGCAGTCTTGCCTCTGACTCACATTATCAATTATTTTTGTATGCAATATATATATCCAGTCTGGCAAGGATCATTTAAACAGGAAGCAATAGCTTCACAGGTTTCCTCAGGTCTTATACGCTCTTCTGGGATAATTTTTTTTTCAGTTATTCAATACTCCTTTCTGCACTTTGTCTATTTTTAAGCCTTCTGAACTGTCATTTTTTATTTATTTATTTTTATTGAAGAACAAATAGCAATGAGACAGTTTCAAGACAAATTAACAGGACAGACTCGATAAATTAATACGTTGCAAACTGTTTTCGTATCGTACAAGGTGCATACATGATATTACACTTACATACATTATTACAGCAGATGTCTCTAATCAGTGAATTAAGAGTGTAGCTGTATACTTACTTTTTATAGCTGAATTATATCACAGAATCAATAATTAATACTTTCTACCTTGTTATCTTCCTAGTGGTTGTCCATAGTACTAGAAGCTGACATAATATCTTATCCAACCACTACTAGTGCAAATCTTGCTTCTCATAGAATTATGCAGAAGCACTGTGCATTTATCCTAACTGTACCATTTATACACACATCATGGTTCTTCCTTTGCATCCCCCTTTTTTTGTTTAGACCTGTCAAAGATGGGCACTCTCTTGTCATTAAACCATTTTAGGTGCCTGAACTCGATGACACAATCCAACACAGTCCAGCATTCCACAATAATAGCGAGTTATTTGAAGAAGTTGTTAACTATAGCCATTCACAGCTCAACTTATTATTGTGGCCCCGCATTATATATCTCATTTTTATACTTTTCTGCTAGATGGTTAAGACTGAGATAAAGCAAGACCTATATAACAAAAAATGTAGCTTTTGTTTCTAATGAGATCAGTGAAGTCTCCTTAGGGTTTATCTTGTAATCCTGTACCTTACCCTGTAGATCCTTTGTCTGTGTCATTCATGTGGATGAGTTACAGCCAATGCTTGACCAATTTGCTCTCTGTGAGAGCCTGAGAGAAAGTTTTCTTTCCATGTGACTCTTCCCAGGCACACTATAGATCATCAATCTCTTTCCTCTGTGACTCCATAATCTCCTTGATCAGAAAATCAATAGCACTGAAATGAAATATCTTGGAATTCACTTAACCAAGGAAGTCAAAGATCTTTTCACGGAAAATTACAACACTGTAAGAAAAGAGATTATAGAGGATTTCAGAAAATAGAAAGATATTCCATGCTCCTGGATAGGAAGAACCAACATCATGAAGATGACCATACTCCCAAAATTGTTGTACAGACTTAATGCAATTCCTATCAAACTTCCACCAACATACCTCCCAGACCTAGAGAAATCATTCCTAAAATTTATTTGGAACCACAAATGACCTAGAATAGCAAGGGCAATCTTGGCCAATAAAGACAAGGCAGGAGGCATCACAATTCCTGACTTGAAATTATACAACAAAACCACTGTGATAAAATCAACATGGTATTGGCAACAAAATAGACCTGAGGATCAATGGAATAGATTAGAAGACACAGAGGCATCTACAAAAACACTCAGCCACCTGATCTTCGACAAAGGGGCCAAACAAGCTTACTGGAAGAAAGATAGCCTCTTTAACAAAAGGTGCTGGAAAACGTGGCTTTCTACATGCCAAAAACTTGACCCAGCTCTATCACCATGCACTAAGCTAAAGTCAAAATGGATTAAAGATCTAAACATTAAAACAGAAACACTCAATCTCCTGGAAGACAAAGTAGGAGAAACTCTTGAAGACATAGAGGTAGGTAAAGAGTTCATGAACAAACATATATTTGCACAGGAAGCACTTGAAAGAATCAACTGGGATCAACTCTTCTTAAGGAGCTTCTGTGTGTCGAAAGAAATTATCAACAGAGTGAAAAGGAAACCCATAGATTTTGAAAAAGTCCTAACTAATAAGCAATCAGACAAAGGTCTGCTGTCTATAATATATAAAGAACTAAGATATAACAAGGCCCTCAAATTTAAATACCCAATTCAGAAATGGGCATCTGAGATGAATACACACTTCTCAGAGGACGAAATTAAAGAACCAAATAAATATATGAAAAAATGCTCCACATCGCTAGTCATCCATGAAATGCAAATAAAAACAACACTACCATCTCATTCCAGAAAGAATGGCTATCATAAGAAAATCAACCAACAACAAAGGTTGGAGAGGTTGTGGAGAAAAGGGAACACTTCTCCACTGCTGGTGGCAATGTAGACTGGTACAACCATTGTGGAAGTCAGTGTGGAGACTCCTCCAAAGAGTAAGAGTGGAAATCCCATTCAAGCCAGCTATCCCCCTACTGGGAATTTTCCCAGAGGAACCAAAAACATTGTATCATAGTGATATATGTGTACTTATGTTTATAGCAGCACAATTTGTGATAGCAAAATCTTGGAAACAATCAAGATGTCCATCACATGAGGAATGGTTGAAAAAGATGTGGTATTTCCATATAATGGAGTATTATTCAGCTATTAAGAATGATCAGCTTGAAATATTGATATTGAAGTGGATTCCTCTTGAACATATACTCATAAGTGAAATAAACGAGACACACATGTGTAAATATCATATAATCTCCCTAGTATAAGAAGCGGAAAGAAGAAATACAAATGGAAATTCACAACAACTAAAAACAATTGAATCAGATAAGGCAAAGTGAATGGCATATGCTGCAGGATACTAATCAGCTTTTCTTCTGGATGGTTAACAACCTGAGTTCACAGATCAAAATTGGAGAAATAGAAGAGCCACAAGGCCAGCCAGCATTTTGGCCCTAGCCTTTCAATGTCAGCGAAGACTCAGGACATAGGAGAAGCTGTACTGCAATATTATGAGACTCAGTTGAGATCCAAATCTTCTGAACAAGGAGATTATAGAGCCACAGAGGAAAGAGATCAAAGTTCTGTAGTGTGCCTAGGTAGAGTCACATGGAAAGAAAACTTTCTCTCAGGCTCTCACAGAGAGCAAACTGGTCAAGCATTGGCCATGACTCATCCACATGGATGACACAGACAAATGATCTACAGAATAAGGTATAAGATTACAAGAGAAACCCTGAGGGGACTTCACTAACCTTGTCAGAAACATAAAGTACATGTGTTGGTATATAGGTCTTGCTCTATCTAGGTCTTAACCATCCAGCAGAAAAGTATAAAAATGAGGTATATAATGTGGGGCCATAATAATAAGTTGAGCTGTAAATGGCTACGGTCGACAACTTCTTCAGGTAACTCACTATTGTTGTGGAATGCTGGACTGTGTTGGGTTGTGTCATTGAGTTCAGGCACCTAAATTAGTTGAGTGACAATGAAGTGCCCATGTTTGACAGGCCTAGACAAAGGAAGGGGTATAGAAAGGAAGAATCTTGATGTGTGTGTATGGACAGTACAGTTGGGATAGATACCGCTGTGTTTCTACATAATTCTATGAGAGGCAAGATTTGTATCAGTGGAGGTTGGACAGGATATTATGTCGGCTTCTAGTACTATGGACAACCAGTAAGAAGATAACAAAGTAGAAAGTATTAATTATTGAATCTTTTATGTAATTTAGGTATAAAAATTAAGATACATAAACAGCTATACTCTCTTAATTTACTATAAGAGACATCTGCTATAATAATGTCTGTAAGTATAATATCATGTATGCACCTTCTTTGATACCAAAACATTATGAAAACAGTTTGCAATGTATTAATTTATCAAATCCATCTTGTCAAGGTATCTTAAAACTGTCTCATTGATATTTGTACTTCAATAAAATAAAAAAAGAAAAAAAGAAAAAAATGCAGGTGGGCCTTAGCAAATGTACCTTGGGATAGCCTTGGAGTTTTCTAGTCTAATAAAGATGTTTGGCCTATGTTTATAGCAGCACAATGTGTGATAGCAAAATCTTGGAAACAACCAAGATGTCCATCACATGACTGAAAAAGATGTGGTATTTCTATATAATGGAGTATTACTCAGCTATTAAGAATGATAAGTTTGAAGCATTTATACTGAAGTGGATGCCACTTGAACATATACTCATAAGTGAAATAAACCAGACACACATATGTAAATATCATATAGTCTCCCTAGTAAAACAAGCGAAAAGCAGAAATACAAAAGGTATCGTACAAGTAAAATCAATTGAGTCAGATAAGGCAAAGTGAATGGCATATGCTTCAGGATACTAATCAGCTTTTCTTCTGGATGGTTAACAACCTAAGATTACAAGTCATAATTGGAGAAATAGAAGAGCCACAAGGCCAGCCCACATTTTGGCCCTAGCCTTTCAAGGTCAGCGAAGACTCAGGACATAGGAGAACCTGTACTGCAACATCAAGAAATTCAGTTGAGCCCCAAATTTTCTGAACAAGGAGATTATGGAGCCACAGAGGAAAGAGATTGAAGTTCTAAAGTGTGCCTGGGGAGAGTCACATGAAGAGAAAACTTTCTCTCAAGCTCTCAAAGAGAGCATACTGGTCAAGCATTGGCCATGACTCATCCACATGGATGACACAGACAAAGGAACTACAGAATAATGTACAGGACTACAAGATAAACCCTGAGAGGACTTCATTGACCACATAAGAAATATAAAGTTCATGTGTTGGTATATAAGTCTTGATCTACCTAGGTCTTAACCATCCAGCAGAAAAGTATAAAAATGAAGTATACATCATGAGGCCATAATATTAAGCTGAGCTGTAAATGGCTATGGTCAACAATTTCTTTGAATAACTCACTGTGGTTGTAGAATTCTGGACGGTGTTGGATTGTGTTGTCGAGTTCAAGCACCTAAGTTAGTTGAATGTCAATGGAGTGCCCACTTTTGACAGGTGTAGACAAAGGAAGGGGTGTAGAAAGAAAAAATCATGATGTGTGTGTATAGACAGTACAGTTGGGATAGATAACACTGTGCTTCTACATAATTCTATGAGAGGAAAGATCTGCAGTAATGGTGGTTGGACAGGATATTATGTCGGCTTCTAGTACTACGGTCATCCACTAGGAAAATAATTACTGACTTTTTGATATAATTCAGGTATAAAAAATAAGTAAACAGCTACACTCTTAATTCACTAAGAGATATCTGCTAAAATAATGTCTGTAAATATAATATCATGTATGCACCTTGTACAATACCAAAACATTATGAAAACAGTTTGCAATGTATTAATTTATCTAATCTGTATTGCTAAGGTGTCTTGAAACTGTCTGAGTGACATTTGTACTTCAATAAAATGAAAGGAAAAAAAAAGATGTTTTACCCTTTGAAAGCAAAAAAAGAAAATGTTTCATATCTGCTAGCTTACTGAACACTCAAGCCAGTCCTCAGGTACAGCATTTATCTTAGGCTCATTCTCTGGGCAGACATTCCAGGCTACATTCCAAGTGGCTGGACCCATGATCCCATTTTTCCTGTCATGTTGTTGAGCAGCCTGTGGAAATCTGGCAAGTGTGATGCCTTGTACATAACATTGTATACATAGGTGGGACAATAAAAGAGCTAACAATGGACAGTTCTGTCCTGATTCTCCTCCACACTTATGTTCTCGACTCTGTGGGATCTGCATTTATTCTAGTGTGGCCAGCCAGGTTGCTAACATTTGCAATCTGGACATTAAATGTGTTCAAGTCTCCATGCTCTGGACAGAGAATTGTCAAAATGATGCATTGCAATGATCTCAGAAGTAACCTGCCTGCTTCTACCTGCACCACTTCTAGCCTGAAAGCAGCACCAGAGTAACCTGAGGAAGACTTACTCACCTTGTTGCTTGGACATAAGGCCCAACACCCACAGTGACAGGACACAGGCTTATTTTGGCTTACCTTTCAGTGCATAGTCCTCTGGGTTTAAGAAGGACTGCATGGTTAAGAGACATGGCAGAGGAGAAACAAGTTCATGGCCTGGTGGCTGGGAAGCAGAGACAGGAGAAAAGCTGGAAAAATGTATTTTTCTTTGTTTCATTTTCTGTCTTGTTCATTAACATAGTCCTTGGCCTAAAACGTGTGGCAGATAGTATTTACCCAACAAACATCTGTTGCATGAGTGTGCAGAATTCCCATTATTAATATAAGAACCACCTCTATTAAGATTCAAGTAGTTTCTTTGGATTGGATTGCACTTCTTTTTCTATAGTTCTGATGTCATGATCCTCATAGAATGGAATGTAGGATGTTCAAATTAATTCCATCTCCTTATTCCTTGCCAGTGTAACAAATCAAAAACAAGTGCAGTCCAAATATGAGCCAACTAAAGTGAGTGATTTTTTTTTTTTTATATTTTAGTGAAGGGTGTAAAAGGTGCTCAGGGTCTCACTAGTAGATCGGACTCATAGTGATCCACCTATTTACAGCCTCCCAAGGGCTGGAATTACAAGCATATGCCACAAAGCTCAGTCACAATTGCTGTTTCAGTGTACCCCAGGGGTGGGGCTAGCATGACAGGCCTGGGATTGAACCCCAGGCTCCTCCACCTGCTCACAGGCACTTTATTCCACTGAGCTATTTGACTGGCCCAGTGAGTGATTTTTAAGCTGTTACTGTTTTGCATAGTACAACTGTCTTTCCTTTCCTTTCTTCTTACTCCTCCTCCTCCTTCCTCTTTGAGTGCAGTATGTTCTCAGAATGCTCATATTCATGTTATCCTTTGTGTTATCTAGAAATTTTTAAAAGGCTCATCCCACTTTCCTCTGAGATTCTCTTTTCTACATGAATTGCCATGGCCATTTTATGTCATGCTGTGGGCTTCATTCAGATTTCTGGTGGTTCTTGCTTCCTAGTCATGCTCAGACTGAGGTTGTAGAAACACTGACTGGTGCTCTGTGTCCTAGGGGCGTTTGTCAAGCAGAAGGAAAGCAGAATTCACGTTAACTCTCAGTGATCCCTAATAGTTTGTCTCTTTAGGGAAGAGACTTGTCATTTTCTCAACAGGTCACTCTCTTCTATAGGACATCATGGAATTGGGTTTCAACCATTTTAGATGGAGGCCATAATTAATACATCTTTTTCTTATTGCTAGGAAAGAATACCTGATGCCTACAAGTTAGAAAAGGAAAGGTTTCTGTTAGTTCAGTTTGTAGAGGTTTCAGTCTGTGGGTGGTGACTCCAAGGCAGCGTGGTATGGCAGAGGGGAATCAGCTTATGGCATGGTGTAGTCTACCATATGCAGTGAGTACCCAAGCTGTCTATGTGTCTGTCTATTGGTCTATCATCTATCTATCATCTGTCTGTCTATCTATATCTATCTGCCATCTGTCTATGTTATCTATCATTTGTCTATCTGTCTGTCTATCTATCTATCTATCATCTATCCATCACCTCTCTCTGTCCCATCTGTCTAGCATCTACCTTTCTCCATCCACTCCAGTGGTGACCCACTTCCTCCCACCAGGCTTCACCTCCCCAGCCACACCCAGCTGTTAACCCAGCAGCAGATGACACCCGTGACCTGCCATGCGACACCCCTGCTCCCTCGCTGTGAGCACATAAAGCTTTTGGGAGACATCTAGATAAGAGCTGTTGCCCTGTTCCTGCTCTCTGCTGTCCTGTCTGCTTCCTGGGATCCCACCACCAAGACTGGATCCCTCCTAGGCTAACTCTTCTCTTCACAGATTTTTCTGTCTCCTGGAAACTTGTTCCACTTCTTTTTTTTACATTACCTCTCCCATTTTTATTTGTTCTGCACGTGAAACGAAACACAGCCCTGTATTAACATCTTAATGGAGTCATGGGAGGCTCCACGTGTGGTTATGGGGAACTACACACCCCACCATTCGAACAGAAGTCTGTTCAGCACAAAGTGGTTTCAAACCTGTGGTCTGACTGTGCTGTTTTATGTATGGATTATGGTTATAAAAGCAAGCAAAGTTGATGCCACGGAAGTTTGCTTCTCTTCCTGAATCCCACCACTTTATGTCCAATTTATGCTAAGTATATTATACACACAGAGGTTTCCTATGCAACAGCTCCATCTGTGTGTCTGCTGCCCCTTCCCATCCCAAACTGCTTGCTAGTGAAACAGCTACCAGCTATCTCCTTATGAACCATGTACACTCAAGTGTGTTGTCTCAGAAAGCCAAAGAATGGCATCATGAACAAAAAGGAGGAGTCTCTGAGAGTATTAATTAGAAAGATAGGAAGAGAAATAGCTCCCGGTGGGGTGCCACGTGTCCTCTCTATCCAGAGCACCTATGGATAAGTGGAGCCCAGGGACTGCTCAATTGTTAGGCTGCTCAGTGAATTTTAAATGACCAACTGGAACTCATGCATTCTAATCCAGTTGTTCTGAATGTAGAATTTGAGGAAACTGGGATTTCAAAGGAAAACTGGTTATTTTGCATTTTCATTCTCTCTCTCTCTCTCTCTCTCTCTCTCTCTCTCTCTCTCTCTCTCTCTCTTTCTAGCAGGAATCAAACTCAGGACCTTGCACTTGCCAAGCAGACACACTTATGTCTGCTGAGTTATATCCCTGGCCCCAGTTTTACATTTTTAAGATCCTTGAAACCGAGGAACTTAAATGGGGGGCTCTGTGACTCTCTTTCCAAGTTGCCCGAGGAGCTTCATTCTTGGTCTAAACTCCGAGTCCACTGCCCATTTCTGTTTCAGTTCTTACCAATAAGTTTGACTGTCTAACTATAGCTTGGGCCTATTCCTTGTTGACTGTCTATGTATAAGTTAACTAACTCATAACGCAGCTCAGACTCATAGTGATCCTCCTGTTTTCTGCCTCCCTAGTGTTGGGATTACAGGCATGTACCACCATGCCTAGACTCCATCACCACCAGCTCAGGGCGCCCTGGAGGCAGGGCTGGTGCTGCATGTGGCCCCAGGGATCTAACCCTGGCCCCTGAGATAGCTTAAGCAAGTGCTTAATCCACTGAGTTATCTCACCAGCCCTATGGAAAGGACCTTATTTACAAGGTTGAGTTAGTAAGAAAGGTAGCTAGCTAGTGCACTAACGTGTCTCTAGAGTGGAATGTATATTTTTTGTTTTCCTTTTAAGTGTAGCCATTTGTCTTTTTTGCATTTTATTGGAGGTGGATGAAGGGCAGCTACCTTGGCTTCCATACCTGACTTTCCGTGTGTTTTCTGTCTACCTTCCCTTTCCTCTTGTTAATTGCTTTCTCCAGTGAAGTTATAACTCTTTCTCATCAGGATTAACCAAGAAATCCAATAAAGCCTTTCTCTATTTACACACCCCTTTCCCCTGCAATTCTGTATGAAACCCCTGGATTCAACCCTCAGTTCTACAAAGCAAAATAAACCCAACCAATGTAAACCCTAAAACCAAATCCAAACAGAACAAACAAACAAACAAAAAATCCAACTCAAATCTTAAGAGCAGGTTTTGGGGTCTTTCTTTGTTTCCCAAATTAACTTGCCATTGGAGATAAGGAAATGGAAGATGGGAACCCAATTGCCCTTTAAGGCTGGGGTTTCTGACTTAAATCACTCCAGTTAGCTCCCCTAGTCTTGCCCAGATGATCTTGTCCCAGGTGTCTTCAGCTTCCATGTAGATGTTTCTGAACTGTGTATCACCATGTGCTCTCCAAATTTACCAGCTCTCCCCTTCCATGAGGTTGACCAGTTATCCCTCACTGCGTGTGGTATTTCTGAAAGCTTATGTAGCGCAACAGCTCAGCAGTGCTGTCCTGAGGCTCACACCCTTTCTGTTGTGCCTCCTGTGAGACCTCGCCTCTGACGCTCCATGGGGCCTCATCCTGGGCCCATGCCTCCTGTCACTCAATGAACCTCTTCCAGTTCCCAGCACTGATTAATGTATCTTGTATGGAAGATGTTTAGTGTTTGCATAAATGAAATTGGCGATTTAGTATAAGTCTATTATAAACTTGAATTTTATGCCCCTTGGGAACACATCTTTTCTTTCCTGACAGCTTCACTTTACAAAAGGTCCAAGTCATTTCATTTGACACCTGCATCTTCCCAATCAAAGAGGAACTAGCAAGAAAAGAAAGTTGCTGAGCTGCATCTCCGTAATGACATGCAATCTTCTACCATTCTGACAGTTTGTAGCTCAATCCTTCTGTGAATTTTTTTTCTAATCTTGCCCTGTATTTTTCTCATTGATGAAATCCTCCAAACTTTTCTTGGAAGTCATTACTTTTGCACTAATGTTTGTTTTTCAAACACTGACTGTTCTTGGTTAAGATAACCCACTTTGCAAACTGTAAGATGATTCTAACTCAAGTTATTTTCTGACATCTGGAAAATGTTTCAATGGGCCGTTTGTTCTACTCTGGATACTGTAAAGATTTTCCTGACATTCTTGTAGTAGGAACTAAGTGGCAATAGCAAACTACCTTGGGTTTCTCATAGTGTGCGAGATTTGCTATATCTGTAGACACACATGTCTCCTATGCTTTGCCTAAACTGCGGACAGTTGAGGGTGAGTTTCTGTCCATACTCCTCTGAGATTCCACTAGTGAAGATTGGAAGGAGTGTATGGAAATTACAATAGAAAGGGACACAGAAGAGCACACAGCATTATGCAGCACTGCATCTAAAGTTCAAGCACTGTGAAATTCTTTTCATTATTTCTGGCCCAGATTTTCGCTGTTTGTCCCTTTTTAGGTCTCCTTTAAGAATGCATGAAGTTAGGGCTGGCAAGGTAGTTCAGTGAACCAAGCACCTGCTTAGGCAAGTGCAGGGCCTGTGGTTTGATCCCCGTAGCACATTCCATGCCGGCCCTGCCTCTTTGGGCATGCCCAGCCAGTGATGGAACCCAGGCAAGGTGGCACATGCTTGTAAGCCCAGCTGTCAAGGAGGCAGAAACAGGAGGATCATTAGGAGTGTGAACTGCATAGTGAGACCCTATAGAAAAAAATACTAATTATAAAAAAGAATGCTTGAAGTTGGGCTGGGGAGATAGCTCAGCTGTCTAAGTGCTGCTTAGAAAGCACAAAGACCAGGGTTTGATTCCTGATACTACATACCACACTGGCCTTGAAACTGGGTGTGGTGGCACATGCCTGTAAGCCCAGTGCTGGGGAGGCTAGGACAGGAGAATCACCACAAGTCTGAGCTGTGTAGCTAGATTTTGTAACAAATAAATGAATTCAAAAACAAAAAATTTAAAGAAAGAATGCTTGAACTTAAAACTATACTCTGTATCTTCTGCTTGTACCTTTAGTGGACTGCCTATCTAAGTCTCCCATCCAATATTCTTTTAGTTACCTACCTTTTCATTATAAGAAAAAGAGGGCTGAGATTATGGAGCCCCTTTGTTTCCAATTATGAAAATCCACTATCCTGCGTAATGCATCTTAAGTTTTCCTTCCTGACTGTTTTATAGCACAAAAGGTATCAGGTATTTCATATGGCACCTGCATATATCACCATGGCTTTAATTTTAATTTTTCTGATGACTAATGAGGTCTTCTTTTATTTAATTATCTTACAACTGATAAAAGATATAGAAAAAATGTAGCATATATTCAAAATAACTATATTTGACTTCAGTTAGCAAGGACACAGAACTTCAGGGGCATCTGTGCTCTTCTGACTTTTTCATTCTCCTTGCCTTAGCAGGTCTGGGTCACTTCTGGTAGACTAAGATACTCTAGAAGCTTAGATATAATTGTACCCTGTTGTATTAATCAAACTTACCTAATATTCTTTCTAAAAACTTAATAATTCTGGAGATATAGGTCCCTGGGAAGAACTTGATTATCATGTTCAAGGCCCTGGGTTTGATTACTAGCACCATAAAAAGAAATAAAGTGCACCTAGATTTTTGACTTCATAATACCATTAAAATGGAACAGTTGATAGGAACATATGCATGCTTTATTAGAAACTAGATTGAGTCAAAAATATTATAGAATGTAGAAGTAATTTTCACTTCTATTTATGATCCCCTTCTGCCCCATATCAATATCTATAGCTGTAGAAAATTTTTTGTTTCACACTTTTGCAAGTAGTTGCTGAAGATTTGTTTTAAATGAAATTTTTGAACTTCTGTGCTTATGCATACCACTTTGCTGAATTCCATAAAGTGAACATGTCTATGTGCTCGTGCACAAAAAACAGAATGTTAGTGAGCAATTTTTTCTTCAAACTCCTTTTTAGATACTATTTTTGCAAGATTAACCATTATTTTGACTTTTAATGCCAGTTTTTGGGTCCTGGTACATGTTGAGTTGTAGTAGATACTGCCCAAGGGTTTTCCAAAGCAGATGTAATACAGATTCCCATAATCACTATGGGACATAAATAGCTCAGTTAGTCTATGTATGTTCTTGGGATCATTTGATGTTCTTCATGTTTTTGAATGTTACTCATTAGGGGAAGTATGTGATGATATATCACTATGGCTTTAATTTTAATTTTTCTGATGATTAATGAGTTGAAAACGTTCTTGTGTTTATTGCCAGTATGGATACCATTTATTGTGATGGTTTCATATCACAAAAGGTATAGGATATTGTGCCTAGCACCTGCATCCTTTTTTTATTAGGTATTGTGTAACTAATACTTATTTAGATCTTTCATTCAGTTTTCTTTCCTTGTAATAAAAACCAGTCAAGGTCTAAGTCATTTGTGACATATTCATTAAAAATCTCTTCCATTATATTTGACTTCCTATTTGCTTAATGTTGAGTATTGCTATATAGAATTTCCTAATTTTGAGCCACACTTACTAAAATTTTTCTCTAGTGGTATGTACCTCTTTAGGAAGCCTTTATTTCCCAACATCATACTATATTCTCTGACAATATCTTGTAGAGCTTATTTATTTCCTTTCACATTTAGGATTGATTTTGGCTTATGGTAGAATACAGGGGTCACGATTAAAGTTTTTGCCCAAGTGTTTATCCACATTGATCTAGCACATAGTGCAATTTACTTGCAAGATCTCAGTGCATTGAAAATAATAATGAAAGTTGAATTTAAATGACGGTACTCAGGGGCAATATATTACAGTGAAAACAAAGCTAAAATTCATCCTCCTTCTCTAATGACTAAGTTTGGATGGCTTGCTATGTCCATGGGTAATTTCTATTTTATTTTTTTGTATTTTATGGAAGGGTCTACAGGGTGTTCAGGGTCTCCCTACTAGACTGAACTCATAATGATCTGCCTGTTTACAGCTTCCCAAAAGCTGGGATTAACAGATGTGTGCCCCCATGCCCAGTCTCAATTGACATCTCAGCAAGCCCAGGTGTGAGGCTGGCATGGCAGGCCCAGGGGTTGAACTCCCAGTCCCGGTACCTGCTTACAGGTGCTTTAATCCTTTGAGCTATTTGGCTGGCCCTCACAGGTAACTTTTACTGTATCTTAATATTTTCCATAACATTAATTAATTCCCCATGTGGCTGGAAAAAGAACATAATACTTTGTTTTGTAAAGTAACATGACTTGAACTCATCACATTTAGTATCCTTATGGCTATGACATTATGGAAGTATTCAGAAGTCTTACACATGTAGAGTTTCATTTCTTCTCTGAAGTATGCTCCTTTACATGATGTAATATCTCTTATACTATTAATCTAAGACTGATACACTATTTCCAAGGTTCATAAAAAATCAATTTAGCATTCTTCATAATCCACTGTGGAAGATGAAGAAAAATAAATTTGTTTCTGTGAAAAACTACACTAAGAATTTGAAATTCTATTTTGCTTATTAGTTCAAGGGAGTATATCTACTCTTCATTTTTCATTGAATTTGGAATTGCTCTTGTGCAATACATTTCAATTCCCCCATGTATTATTACAACAGTCTATTGAATTAGGAGTTTGTAAGCGATGCATCTATCTTTTTGCATATAAATATTATGTAAAACCATGGTCATGAATTTCATTTGCTCACCACAGTGTGAACTGTGGGGGCACAGTTTGTCTCTGAGCATTTAAAAACTAGTTACAGGCTAGTGGATCAAATCAAGAATAAAACTGCATAAATTGTTGCTCTTATTAAAGGTAATGAATATAAATACATGTTTCTAAATAGCATGAAGGACCAATATCTTTACAGCCCCTGTACACACCAAGGGGCTGTAGAAGCTTACACAGAGTTTAAAATGAGAAATGCTGGTGGTCCATGGTGGGGTTGTCATAGGCTGACAGGTTGATACATGGTTATGTGGTGCTTTGTTGTAGAGTAAGAGAGGTTGAGGAAATTCCTGCATGGAGTCGTAGAATTTTACCTCTAAACAAATCTCAGCTACTCATGTTAAAAATAAGAGCCCTGCAGCTTTACCCATCAAGGTGACTTTTTAGGGAGCTTGAGGATACTGGCTCACCTGAACAGAATCTGGACAGGAAATGCAGGGAGACCAAAATAGTAACAAGAATAGTGCAGTAAATACATAAATTAGCAGTGTAGTCACTTACCATTAGTAAGCAATGTGTATTGTATGTGATTTCACATGCTCTACTCTTAGGTGGCTGGCAGTGCACTGTGTGTTTTCACCACCATCACCACAAGCACTTGAGGACTGCGTGGTGCTGTGATATTATTACAGCTGAAGCACTAAGCGCTAGCAACTCTCAGTCCCATTGTGATCTTGGAGGATCATCGTCACCCATGTACTAAACTGCTGATTGTTTGGTTTTCAACTCCACTCCCTAAGCTTCATTACTCATAGACGGTGCTTTGGGGGAGGGGGCTGGATCACAGGAGTGTGGCACTTATCATTGCCTTGGTCCACTGATGACTTGATGCCTCCATGTAATGGTAAGAGATGGAGCCTGGCTGGGGAGGCGGCCCCCTCAGGCGTGGTGTGGCAGGGCCTAGCCGCCTCCCTCCTCCCTTCCTCTCTTTGCTCCCTGCTGCAGCCACGCCATAAGCAAGCCTCTGTCTATGCCCCTCTGCCATGCCACCCTGCTGGGAGCCAGTGGACTATGGGCTGAAGCCTCTGTAACTGTAAGCCAAAATAAACCTCTTCTCATTAGAGAAAGGGATGTCGTGGCCCAGTGACTAGAATGTACCAAGGACACTGGAGCACTGTCCTGTGGCCTGTGAGGGTACCATTTTTTTTTTCATAAACCTCACATTTCAAGAAATGCATACCACTCTTAAGTAAGCACAAACTACTACTACTACTACCAAGAACAGTTGCCCAGGAATAAATGAGTGACAAGTACAGAAAGTACGGACATAATTTTTGTCACTTGTACTCAAAATATGCTATGTTCATAGAACCTTCAGATAAAGTTTTCAAGACAAAAACTCTATTTCTGAGAACGACAGAGAAAAACTAGGAAATGTGTTTTTTTTCTTTCTTTTTATTGCTTTCTTCCTAAATAGGAACTCTGAATCTATAATCATGAAAGGCCAATAATCTTGTTAATGAATTTCATAGGAGAGTCACTGAATCAGTTGCCAGCAGAAATATACCTAGTTATGATCACAAGCCTAAAAAGGAAGCAGTCATAACTGAATGGAAAACAGCAATATTCATCATATAAAACTTCACATATGACAGTAAAATAAAAAACAGAGCTTCTGTAAATTGTTTTGCTGATCTTTTATGAAAAAGGATGTTAATGTTACATCATCTCTTTAAATTAATTGATCTTGAGCTGGCCAAATAGCTCAGTGGATTAAAGCACCTGCAAGCAGATACAGGGGCTGGGGGTTCAATCCCTGGGCCTGTTGTGCCGGCCCCAAGCCCAGCAATTGAGACTAGGGATGATGGCATGCACCTGTAATCCCAGCTCTTGGGAGGCTGTAAATAGGAGGATCACTATGACTCCAATCTAGTAATGAGACCCTGAACACTCTGTAGACCCTTCCTTAAAATAAAATAAAATTAATTAATTGATCTTGAGAAGGATTTTTGTTTGTTTATTTGTCTTTCGGCTAGTTCAGGCTGCCTTAAGTTCGGGTCTGGTGTGGCTTGTGGACCTGGGGATTGAACTGTGGCCCCTTGGGCCTGACTGCATTTGCCCAAGCTGAACTTTAAACAACTGAGCTATCCAGCAAGCCCCCCATATTAATTGATCTTGAGATCAAAACTGATGCGTCTAAGTTGGTACTCCTGCCTGTGACACTGTCTAGTCCAGCAGCACACAGAACACATACCATTTCTAAAACAGATTTCCTATCATTCAGTCATGAACAAATGAGAGTCAGGAAGATGGCTTGTTGCCTGGAATCTTGGAACATTCAGAATCTTGCTTCTTAGGGGGTGAAGGAGAATTCAGTGAATGCGCCAAAGAACAAAAACAAAAACAGCTGCTGATCGTGGCAGACAGGGTAGCAGCTTTTCTGTTTTTACTCCTTTGCCACTAATGGGGCATTAGAGAAGGTTTCACCTCACTTCACCCACCCAGAGCCTGTGTGTGGTGTGTAGCATTTTGCTGGCCAGCTGACTTCTGGTGACCAGGAACTTTGAAGTTCCACTCATCTTGGGATGGTAAGAAATTTATGAAAATGTGAGGCCCTATGGGGCTAAACGAGATAACGATGACTAAATGTTCAAAATAGTCCAGAAGATGGCAGGTGGAAGACAGCCATAGGATATAATCTTGCTGATTAGTCATTAGTGTGATAGGGATTTTAGGTGGGAAATTATGCTCAAGGGTGGAAATGGTAGAAATGCTTCACTCTCCAAGGAGGAGAGCCTATGTTCCCACAGGGACTAATTGCTGCAGAAAGTAATTGGGGTTGGCATGGAGCAAAAGAAGATGTCACCTTGCCCCAGGAGCCCCCTCCCCGGTAACAGCCTGAAGTGACATGAACACCAACACGAGCTGCCACTGAAGACTGACTTGAAACAGGAGTGCAAAATGACTGTCTCATCTTGAATATTTTAACGCTTCTTCTAGGCTACTACAAAACTAGTGCAGGTTATCAAACCCTTTGGCTTCATTTCTATCTATGGAAAATGCAGAAGCTTGGCTGCCCTGGTCCAGACAGCCTAAAGAATGGAGGTTCTTCATCATCGTCTCTTTGGCCCAAGGAAAGGATCAATTTAGAAAGCACACACAGTTCAGGACAAGACTTTCAGTCAGAACAATGTGGCCCAATTGTCTCCAGTTATTAGACATTTTGCTAAAATGGTGCTAAGTGGCCTATCATAGCTGCATTGCTTACCACTGGCTTTTAGATTTAGGAAAGTTTCTGTGTATGGATTGGATGTAGATAGGTAGGGCTTATGTAAGTTTCAAAGTTAAAAACAATTAAAACCATCATTCCCAAGCTGCTAGAGGAAATCCATTGAAGCCACTAGTTCACATGAAAGGGCAAGAGTCAGTCTTTTCTCCTATGAAGGGAGGCAGGGCCAGCCTCTTGCTGACGTCATTCTGCTTCTGATGTGCCTTGTTAGACAATGACAGGCTTTGGAGCCTTCCTGTAAGGTAGTGTAGAGTTAGAGGGAATACATGGGTGGAAAAGAGACTCCTGTTAATCACCTGTGACTTCCTATTAGAATTTTGACCAACCCTCGTTATTTGGAACCATATTCTCAACGAAGCATACAAATACCTGCTGCTGAAAAGGATTATGGGAAGATTGCCATCTCATTGTGAAGGTCTTGATCCCAACACACTGAGATTTTACCCTGAGTATATAATTTCTGGTTTGCTTCTTAGCTTTTGCTTCCCCTTTCGTTGAATTTTTCAAATCTTAAAATAATTTAAATCAAAATAGTAGCTTCTTTATGAATATCCCCCCCAAGACCTTCAGCTAAAAATCCTTTCTCTCTTTTCTAAATGCTTACATTATATTCCTATGGAACGGGCTCTCTGATCCTTTGTCTGATGATTCAAGCTATGTGTGTTGGTTAATTTTGATTGGCAGTTTGGCTGAATGGAGGGACTTCTGGGAAGGTGAACTAATTGAGAAGGAAATGATGTCAGCACTGCCAGCCCACTGATTGCTTTATAGTTCAATGGGACACTAGAAGGCAGGGCCTGCTTGAAGGAAGTAGGTTGTAAGGGCAAACCCTTAGTGACCACATCTAGCCCTTGGTGCATTTATGTCTGCCTCCTCCCTCCCTATCTGCTTCCCGTGTGCTGCGAGTTGAGTATCTTCTCTTCTACAGCCTCCAGCTATGTTTCTGCATTGGAGCCAGCCATACATGGATTAAAACTTGAGATGATAGAGCAAAATAAACCTCTTCTTTAAATTGAGGTGTCAAGTGTTTTGTCTTAGTATCTGAAAGATGACCAATATGGTATAGAAAACCTAGCTGAAGTACCTATTCTTAATTAAGCCTGTACTAACTCCCGAGTTTCTATTTCACTGTCCCATGTCCTGGTAGAAGGCTTATGATACTAAACAGTGGGATGCATCTCTTGTTGCATTTTAGGTTCCATCTCAGTAAACAGAAAAACAATTCTAAGAGACCTTTTCTGCATCTTTGTCTTTTTTCAAAGAGAAGCTCCTTAAACTCATCCCATTCATAGGGCGAATTGCCAGTGGTTGCCTACTAGCTGGGCTGGCCACTTCGCTGGCTGCTCTCAGGTCTGTTCCTTACTCTACCTCTGCTCTGCTCTTTGTTCTCTCACAGAGAGCCCACCATGCAGGGTGCTTCTCAAATGCTTCTGTAGACTGTGGCCACCTGGCTTGGCCAATGAGAAATATTAATAGGAGCCAAGAGGGTGTGAGAAAGGGAGAAGCCAGGGACTTCTTTGTCCTGTATGTCTGGAAAACTCTCCAATGACACCTGTATCTCTCCTTGGCTCTAGCACACAGTAGTGTCTGGCTTCTGTTGTAGTTCTGAAAATTTTCAGTTTTTCTGTCACTGGGACAAAATGCCACAACTTAAAGAAGGAAAGATTTATTTTGGTTCATGTTCTTTAGAATTTTTACCCATGGTTTGTTGGCTTTGAGGCAGAAAATGCATGGCAGAAAGGCATATTGGAGAAAGTACTCACCCCATGGGGACCAGGAAACAGTGAGAATGGATGGAAATTAAAACAATACTGACATTCCATCTCATTCCAGAAAGAATGGCTGTCATCAAGAAATCAATAACAAATGTTGAGAGGACACTGGGGATAAAAGGAACCCTTCTCCAATGTTGGGAGTAAAGACTGGTGCAACCACTGTGGAAACCAGCATAGAGATTCCTCTAAAAACTAAATCTAGATTTGGCCCAGCTATTCCCCTTTTTGAAGTTTTTCCCAAAATTAAAAATGTCATACCACAGCCACATATGCATACCCACATTTATTGCAGCACAGTTTATAGAAGCTAAATTTTGGAAACAGTACAGATGCCTATCATTAGATGAATGAATAAAGAAGACATATTTTTAAAATATACAATTGAGTATTATGGGCCTGGGAAATGGCTCACTGGGATAAGCACTTCCCTGGTAAGTGCAAGGACCTGAGTTCAATCCCTGGTTCTGAAAAAAAAAAAATTGAGTATTACTTTGCCATAAAGTAAGGTATCCTTGTGACATTTCTAGGTAAATGGATGCACCTTGAGAACATAATTTTGAGTGAAATAAGTCAGATACACATGGTTAAATATCATATTTTTTTCCTGTGTGAGAAACCAAAATGATAAGAACCAAAATTTATGGTAGATATTGAGAAGCAGGAAGAAAATATTTAAGTGGGAAGGGGAACAAGGGAGGGGGAAGGGGAACAAGGGAGGGGGAAGGGGAAAGCAAGGGAAGAAAAGGAGGAAGAGAGTAGAAGCAAAAGAGGGAAACAAAGCTTTTGTAAATGAGGGGGGAGAAGGGCTGAAGGGAGGGAAAGGGAATGGGGCAAAAAGAGGGACCAAGATATGTGATGTACATGAATGGCTTCCCTGCATTGAATGTGCTCACTGTGTATATAAAGTGCACCAATTAAATTAATTTAAAAAAAGAATGCGCCTTTCTAGGTCCAGCCCCAGTGACCAGCCTCCTACCAGGCCCTACCCCATACAGAGCTGAGCCAGAGCTCGCCAATGGATCAGCTCAATAATGTTATAGCACCCGCCACCCCCACCTCAATCACCTTTTCAAAACCTACATCTGAATGCATGAGATTTGGGGGACATTTTAGGGCTAAACCATAATAATCCTGCACAGATAGAGCACCTGCCAGCCAGGTTCCATTCCTGGGACACAGGAACAACACTTTTGCCCCTGCTATGGTGAGTTGATGAGTTGTCACCTTCTTTTTTTGACGTCCCAATTTTTCTCTGTTGTATAAGTTCTCCCCATTAGAACTACCTGAGTAACTATTCTTTTTCTAACTACTCTCTGACTACATTACCAGCCCTTGTTTCCCACAGGCTTATCTTGGCATTCCACTAAAATTTATTGTTCTTCTATTCTCTTTGGGGTCTTATGACAGGAGGAGTTGGAAAGATAAATATTTTCAAGAACTGGTATTCTAGTGAGAGAGACAGATATAATTTTCTGAATAAAGAAAAAACATCTGGAAAAAATTAGTAGAATTCCATAAGGCTTAGTGGAGAAAACAACATTAAAAAGAGCAGAAGAATTTTGACAAGTGTTGATTAGAGACTGGGAGGGGATGGAAAAGGTGATTGTTTATAAAGAAACTGTTCAGGTACAGGGAGAGCTGCAGGGCTGTGTCGGGGGCCAGGTGGGTGGTCTGTGCTGGAGCAGAGGTGTGCCATCGAGAAGTCATAGCTGATGACTGTCTGCTGGAAGCTCCATAAGTCATATCTTCAGTTTATATCTTCGGAGCTCTTAATCCATACCTCTGGTGTCATGCCCAATACTAAATTCATTGTAATCTTACGCCATTGAAGCAATTCTCATCCCCATGTCTCTTTGGCCAAATGGCATCATTTCTCCCCCAACCACTAAAATCCGAATTTGGGCATCATCCCTTGTTCTTTAATCCTCAAAATATATCAGGCTTCAAATCTCCTTCCTAATATGGGTGAATCCAACACTTCCCAACTCTGCTGTCTCCTTAATCAAAGGCTATCTCTTGAAGATGCCCACATGTTCTCCAGTATTAGCTCTTCTGGACTCTGAATACCTGAGGTCATGGGGCTCTGTCCCCATTGCATGTCTGACCACATGTGTCCTTTCTAGGCGCTTTGCAGTGGGTTCCAGCTCTTCCAGGTGAGCCCATACCTCCTAGAAGGCGCTCCATGACTGGGATTCTACTTGCCTCTCCCATTTTAGGTGTTATTTTTCTCCCTGAGGTTTTTTCCCAAAGTCTTACCATCTCTTGTGGTTAACAAAAATGACAATGGTGGTTCCTTCTGTTCAAAAGGTGCTCTCTCCTTGAATTGTCCCTACTGAAAGTTGTCAGAATCAAAACAGTCATTTTTGTCACACCTTTATGAAAGAGATCTGGGGGAGATGAAAGATGAGTCCTTGTGCACAATCTTCCCAGTGCAAGGAACCATCACCAAAGAGTTTAGCAAATCACTCTTGACACAGGGGCACAAGAACAGCTAACCAGATGTACATGAACACTTGCCTGACACACTGTCTCCACTCATGAACTGAGGTCAGCTCCTGCCAGAAGGCCCTGTAGCCAGTGATCTCTTGGCTTCAGAATAATTTGTGAAACCACTTCATTTTGGACTAACAACTCCTGCTTTCCTTTGCCTTTCTGGATAAACATATGGATTGCCCCTCTTATGGTTTGGTGTGGCACTTGTATCTCAGATTGCAGTTTCCTGTCACACAATCTGAGACAGTCTCTTTCTCTGCCTCTGTCTGTCTGTCTGTCTGTCTGTCTGTCTCTCCTTCTTTCTTTCTTAGAACTTCTCTGAATTTCCTCAGTGCAACAAGTGTGAACAATCAAGTGCAGTGTTCCACTTTTCTCGTTCCTCTGCTACCACCACCGGGTTCAGTTGGAGGCCCCTCCTGTATGTCTGAGAACACAATGTGCCTGTCCCGTTATAACTCTTTTCAAGCCCCCTTGTGGTTTGTTTCCTACTCTGTTGCATGCAAGAACCCGGAGGGCAGAGGTGATGGCTGGATTTTCAGTGCTTAGTACATGTCACTTGGGGGAGGAGGGTAAACATTTATGGGGTGAATGGGTTGAATAACAAATGCGCCAGGGTAGGATTTTAGATAAGTTTGAAAAATAGATTATCATATTTGCTTATTCTTTAGTGTACATAAAGGAATGATTCATTTGTGGAGAAGGGGGAGATGGCACCATAGTGAGTGTCAGACTGGATAAGAGGCAACCAATCAGAAAGGCATTGATTGCATGGTACAGGTGAGATGTAAGGAACTGAAGCTGAATTAGGGAGATGGGAAAAGGTCAGAAACAGGGTCATTAACAAATGATCTCTAATACTGAGGAAGAGGAAGGAATCAGTGGTGAGGTGGAGGATTTTAGTTCCTGCTGAAATTAGTAAATAATGATAATGCCACTTTCCCATCAGAGGAAGACAGAGACTGTAGCAGCTGGAGCTGCACAGTTGTCCAGATTAAGTAGGGTGAGGCTCACCTCATTTGTTGGTGTGGCTACACAGGTTGTGAACATGCTAAAATATTTCTGTTATGCATGGCCTCAACCACAAGTCCTGGCTGCCGTAGTTCCTGTCCCTTGTCCCCTGGATCCCTTCCCCTATGACCATTTAATAATGGAGAGGTCGTGGTTTCATCATCCCTATAATTGCAGATCACTATGGTTGAGCAGTGCCATGCTACACTTGTGTCTGAATGTTGTATTATCACCCCTGGTCCTGAGAGATGAGAGCACTGTGGCTGTGTTGTCTTTCAACTTGGGTTGGAGTAGAAGAGGCAGCTAAACGGATGACTTAGGCCTTGGAAGGCTTTTGAGATGTATTGGCTTGGCAAGGTTTATGTAACAACTCAAAGAGCAGAAATTTTATTTTCCCATAGTTCTGGAAGCTTGAAATCTGAGATCAAGGTGTCTGCAGCTTTGGTTTCTCCAAAGTATCCTTGGTGGTCATGGGCATCCGGGTATTTCCTTGTTCCCAGCATGGACTTTCCTCTGTGCATCTCTGTGTCCAATTCTTCTCTTCTTATATGGCCACAAGATATGTTGGGTGGAGAGAATCCTAATAACCTACTTTAATCATAATCACTTCTTTAAAAACTTATCTCCAAACCAATCATAGCCTGAGGTTTGGGGCTTAGGACTTCAATATATAAATTTTGGTGGTGGTGGCATGTAGGATCACCATTCAGCCTACCACATGAAGCAAAAGACTAGATGTGAATTCAAACAAGGTTGACAAAAACAAGCTCAAAGCCAAAATACATGATTCACACATAAAAAAAAAAAAAAAAGTGAGAAATCATATAGTAGACATGGCAGAAGTGGCCAGCAGATATGTAAGATCCAGAATGCCATATATAGGTGTTTGATAGACCCCAAATGGTTTTTCTGATGGTAGAGGGGCAGAAACTATTTGAAAGAAGCAAAACTGAGTACTCAGGTCAGCTCTCTGTGTCTGTTAATGGTGAGGTATCTTTAGGACTTGCAGTTGCTGATTTCGAAGATGTTGGAGGTTGGGATTTGAGCCTGGATGACAGGCTGTACCTACAGCAGAGATGAGAAATTATCCATTCTAAGATGTTGCTGGATCCCATGTTCACCCTCAGCAGGATGGGAGTGCTTCCTAGGGAAGTGGATCACTTCCCATCATCTGCCATAAACATTATGCTAATTGGAGTCCCCACTGTCTGGCAATTAGTATCACCCTGAAATAACAAGTGAGGGCTTCCTGGGAGTCAGCCACAGTCGCCGCACTCAGCGATGCTGCCTGAAGGGTCTAAAATCAGAACCATTAATTAATTTGTTCCCAGTGTTGGGCAAGGAGAGTTCAAGCCCTCCCATTTCCCTTCATAGATGCTGACTGGGGAAGGTCATGTGAGTTTCCTTCTTAGTTTAGCAATGTCATATTTGACAGACATTAGACCACTGCCACCCATCCTTGTTTTTGTGAGCAGGAGAGAGAAAACAAGAGATCAAAGCGTCAATGTATCAGCCCTGCAGAAAAATCGCAGAGGTTACAATATGTTATACTTAGATCCTTAATTTGCCTAGGAAGGATAATTGGAAAATTATGTTTTCTGGCTGGAAAGTCAGCAGGCCTTCTGTTTTTGTCTGGTTGTGTAGTCTCATAAATGTTCAGGGCTTCTATACCTTCAGGCACTAATAATTAATTTTGAAAAAGTTGGAAGATTCTGGATATCAACTGCTTATCTAATGAGATAAGTCAAAAGGGGGAAAAAAGAAGGGAGTTGCTTGTAGTAATTGGCTGTTACACTTTCCACATTGCCACTCTAATCCATTCTTTTGGAAAGAGTTTTCAGATTACATAAGAATCAATAAGTGGTGGTTAAGATAAAGAGTCATAATGAGTCACAGCTGCATCTGCAGAAGTCACAGGAGGTCAGCAGTCTCTCTGCTCCATTGTTGCTGGGAGAGGGCCTTCCTTTTGGGGTCACATGCCTGACTTTGGAGCACAGTGGGGGGAGCTTTAAGTGGAAATTTTTAGTGTTAGATTTTCTGTGACTGTGCTCAGCCAACAAGAATTAGGTATGCAGTTACATCTATAATCCAACCCTAGAGAAAATTAATGCATCTGCTCAGGGACACATTTGGGGAATCAGAAGGCAGGAGCCTTCCTTTACCCCACTGCTTGCACTAGAGACTCCCTATAAGATCTTTGGAAGAGATACTGAGGTGTCTGCTTGACCTGAGCTCAACTAACTTAGAAGCAAACCCAGGCTTCTGGGCAGAAGAAGTTTGAGGTGAAGACTCAGTCTCTGGGGGAAGTGAGCTCCCACGTCCTGCACACCAAGCATGATTTCCAGGTCACAGCACAGTACTATGGGTGCCCATTAGAAATTCTTTGATCTGGTGTAATTGGTGTCTTTATTATAATGAGGTCCCTAGCTGATTCAAGTAAGCATTACAGTTTAGGAAATGAGACTCTACAGGACAGAACAGGACTCATATTTATAAGGTCCTCTTTTCCTAAAGCATGCCAGGTATCGAGAAGGCTGCTCAGTTCACTTTATCTTGATCTTGGCTGTACAAGTTCTCTACTGCTGCCCAAATATTAACAAAAGCCTAATAGCTTTAAATAACACTTGCCATCTCATAGTTTTGCAGGTTGGAAGTCTACAGACTTCTGTGTTCAGGATTTCACAGGCATAAATCAAGGTGCTGGCCAGGCCGGTCTCAAACTGGAGCCCATGTGGAAGATCTACTTTCAAATTCACCCAAGTTATGAACAGAATATAGTACCTTGCAGTTCTAGGAGTGAGGGTCTGCTTTCTTGTGGGCTTCTGGATTATTCAAAGTTGCTCTCAGCTTCTACAGGGCACTGTGAGTTCTTTTCACACTGATCCCTTCATCTTCAAAGGTAGCAATGATGTGTAAAATCCTTCTTATGCCTCCAGGGTCTCTGACTTCCCCTTCTACCAGCTATGAAAAGCCTCTTGCTTTTAAAGTACTCATATTATTAGATTAAACTCATTTCTCATAGTCTCAGCTTTTACCAATGCAAAGTCAGCTGATTAGTAGCCTTAACAACCTCTGTTAAATCCCTTTTGCCATAGGTGCAATATCTCATCAGACTCCTACTCCTGGGTGTTAGGGCTGAAGATTTTAAGGACCATTTAAGGATTTCCAGCCTCGTTGTATAAACATTCCATTCAGGTATTAAAAATCATTGTTTAAAAAAAAAAGACAGCCATCAGAACTTCAAACATAATTCAGAAAATAACAAATTCATTCACGGGAGCACATTTTACTTAATTACCAGTCAAAGCCTCAGATCACATCCCTCTTAGAGCCAGACTCTGATTTTAAATTTTTCTGACCCAAAATCTCATATGAACACAATTTACTGACTTGCCTCTCACTAGTAATATGTATGTATTACAAAGAACTATATACCTATCAAAGAACTTTCACATTTATTGTGTTGTTCGGCCTCATTAAAAGAAATGCTCATGCTATTTTATTGTGAAGAATGAGGCTAGAAATGGAGAATGTTCAATTAATTGTTAAAATCCTTTAGGCTGAAAACAGCTACTCCAGGACTGAAGGTCAGGTCCCTTTGCAGCTCTTCAGTCCCCTAATTTCTTATTTAGATCATTCTTTTCTAATTGAGAAACAAATTTACTAGGACAGAACAAGGGACTGGCAGAGTAGTTACATGAGGATAGGAGTGTTGAAATGCTACAGTGAGCCCTGTGCAGAAAAATACACATGACTCTTATTCTAGTTGAAAGGTGAATTCTGTCCAAATGCAAAGAAATATTTATTTGGATCTGAAAATGCATTCTTCACCAAGTAGGTAGTCATTGCATTGCATTTTAAACATAATTAAGAAATCAATTCATGGGCTGATGAGATAGCTCAGTGGACTAAGTGCTCGCAAGCGCAGGGACAGGGTTTGATCCCGGGTCCCACATGCCATGCTGGCCTTGCCCTGGGGCTCGCTGAGCTGGCAATGAGTCTGGACATAGTGGTACATGCCTGTAATGCCAGCGCTGGGGAGGCTGAAAACAGGAGGATCACTAGGAGTCCTAGCTGTGGAATGAGACCCTGTACCAGATATGTAAAATGAAAATAACAAGATTTAAGATATCAATTCACAAAGCAAACTTATTAACTCCATTCCAAGTCAATCATATAATTATTTTTGAGATATGCCAAAAAATATGTGTGGATTCACTCACATTTGTGATCAGATGATTATGTCTTAAATTACTTTTCTCAATGCTTAGAGAAAAATATCAAACTCTTAATGTTAAAGGAGAAAAAATTTATTTCATCTCACAGTTCATAGAGGTTTTGGTGGGTAGTCAGCCAGTTCTAAAGCAGGGCAGTGTGGCAGAGGTGGCATCACAGAACAGAACCAGTCAATGGTGTGGCAAGGTAGGCAGAGGTGGAGAGCAGCAGCAGCAGCAGCAAGCTGGGCTTCATTCTGTCCTCTTATGTTCCATCCATTATGCAGTCTGATTGATTGATGGCATCTGTGCTCAGAGGGCGAATTCCATTACATGCACCCTTCATCCCACTATCATACACTTAATCACATTCACACCTTAAAAAGCAGTCCAGCACCTTAAAAACTTCCCACCCATGAGTGCATGTGGCTTTGTGGGGGAGGGACTTCTAGATACAAGGCACAGCAGGGGCCAGCTCACTCCCACATGTACCTCGAGAAGAAATTCTGCAAACATCTCTTGCCAGTGACTGTTTTATTCCATTCCGTTTCCATCTCTAATGAAAAAAAAAAAAAAAAAAAAAAAAAAAAAAAAAAAAAAAAAAAAAAAAAAAACCTAAGAAACAGGCAAAAGGAAGAAAATAAAACAAAACAAAAAAGATAACAAAAGCTAATGTGGCCTGAAAGATTGTCACTATAAAAAGTTTAGATTCCCCAAGGTCAGGGTTCTCACAGTCAGTTAGGAGGCTGGTGGTACATAGAGACTTTCTCAACTGGGTTTCCTAACAGTTTGGTCATTTTCCTCTTTTCTTAGGGTGAAAGTCACAGCTAAAGAGAAATGATCCTTGTACTGCCAGTTTAGAAGTTATTTTATGCTTTAAAATATCTTGGCCATTTGTTCAAGTGCAGAGCAGTTAGAAATTCAATCATATCTTGGGCTTGTTTTCTTGTCATTATTTATAGATGTAAGGAGTTCTAACAATCTCAGATGTAGTCTGACTTAGACAAACTATATTAAAAATTAGATGTTGGTTAAGTCATTTTTACTAAGTCTTCAGACCTCAGAGGATCAATGAATGTCAGTGAAAGGTTAACCTGCAGGATTCCTGCTTGGTGAATAACAACATCAAAGTGAAGCCAGAGCTGAAAGCCACTGTTCCCTTGGCCATCTTGTGACTCTGCTGACCTCAGCTGATTCGAAGATATGTGGAGTGATACCTGACTGTTCATTGCACCTATTTGCCCAGGAGCTTCATCTCTTTATTTTTCACTAGTTGGGTCATTTCTTTTCTTTCTTCTTTCTTGTACTTTTAGGGAGGGTCTACAGGATGTCCAGGGTCTCACTACTAGATTGGACTCATAGTGATTCTCCTGTTTACAGCCTCCAAAGTGCTGGGGTTACAGGTGTGTGCCACCATGTCCAGCCTCAGTGTGCCCTGGAGGTGGGGACAGCATGTCAGGCCTGGGGATCAAACCCCTGGCCCATGTGCCTGCTTGCAGGCGCTTTAATCCACTGAGCTATTTGGCCTGTAGTTGGGTCATTTCTATGGTCACTGATGGTAACCATAGTCTGCACATTGTCTGTATTTCTAGTCCGTCTTTCCTAGGGTGATATTTATAATGTTTGCTAGGAAGCAATATCTGTTCATCATTTCCAGGTGGCTGTGGTCTCACAGGCAGAAAAGTGAAACAAATAAAAGGCAGATCTTGAAAGGTGAGTAATTTTGTTTTCTTTATTTTGGATTAGAGTCTCTGAGTGTCTGTCATCATATATTTGATGAGAATCAGTTGTAATAACAGTATGGATATAGATGGAGGAGCAGAAGTCACCCTGTCTCCTAAAATAAGACCTAGTCAGAAAATAACAGCCTTGAAAACTAGAGATCAAAAGTCCCATCACTGTTCTCCTGCTTGATGGCCGCTCCATAAGGCAGGTAAGGCAAGGAAAGGCTGGTGGAGGATGGCATTTTTTTTCTCTCTAGTTTTCAAGGCTGATTATTTTCTGGGTAGGTGTTATTTTCAGGGAAACATGGTAGATTGATCCATAGCCTATAAGACAAATTGTGATACTGGTTGTATTACCTGAAAATGATTGCACCCATTCCTAGTATTGAGCATGCAGAGATAATGACATGGTCGCCACCACAAATAACATAATAATAAGAACGGATCGATAGCTATCATCGTTTAAGAAAGGGCATGCACATCTCAATAATTTAAAAATATGAGCAATGGATTTTCTTTTAAAATATTTCTGCTGAAATTGCTTCTGAAGTATACAGACTGGTGCTCAAGACCTTGTTGACGTTTCCTGCATTTGTTCATGAAGTTACATGGAAAAGAGCTGTCATATCTATCTAGAGACAGGAGGCTTAATAAAGAGACAGACATAGCCTTCTTTCCAAAGCTTAACTTAATAGCTCATTTTCGAAACGTGTATATCAGATCTATTTTTATAAGTCAGAAAAAGATAAAGCTGTGAAGCAGGCCTGGCTATCGGCAGTGGCCCACTGAGCCAGGGCCGTCAATATGAGAGCTGTCTGATTCTTGCTAGTTAAGCTTTCACCTTCCTAACAAGAGGTTTTCAGTTTCACTCTCTATTGAGTCAACTACATGAAAGAAGGAAAAAAAAAAAAAAAAAACAAACCTCCTTCAAATTGCATTATATATGACTCATTTCCCTTGCTTATAGATTTTTTCTTTTTCTCCTTTGCAGGAACATTGATTTTCTTCCTTGGGTTTAAGCAAAAGCTTCACTCCCCAGGCATCTTTATTTGGTTTGCTGACCAAAGCACTATTCACACTTCTCTTGTGGCCTTGGGGATGTCACACCTGCTGCTGAGGTGCACCTCACCTCGGCTCCATCCTCTGGGAGACAGTGGTCTGAATTTTTAACACAAGTCATGGAAACCTTTGAAGGGAAAGTGAATTCAAAACTCTGCTCGTCCAGCTTATAAAGCCTTTTAAAGCCACAAGTTCATGCTTGATCCATCACTCCATACCAGACTACCTTCTCTGAGGCTCTGTACTTAGGCGCAGGCAGCGGAGTGGCTGTTGAGACTGGCAGAAGTTTTCCTTGGCTCCAGCACATCCTCAAGTCAACCAGACCAGTTTTGTAGCCTGGGGAGTGGGCTCAGAGGGAAATGGTGTCCTGTCTTGAGCTTAATTAGGCAGATAAAGGTCCACTGAAGGGACGACTGTGCTCCTCCGCGTGCTGCTGTCTCGCACACATGTCTCAGGAGTTGCTTTTTTTTTGTATTTTAGGGAAGAGTCTACAGGGTCTCACTACTACATCAGACTCATAGTGATCCATCTGTTTATAGCCTTCCAAGAGCTGGGATGACAGGTGCGTGCCATGGCACCCAGTCTCAATGTGCCCTCAGGGTGGGGCTGGCACTGCAGGCCTGGGGTTGAACTCACAGCCACTGAACCTGCTTGTAGGCACTTTAATCCACAGAGCTATTTGGCCAGCCCCTGGAGGTTAATTAGGAAACCACCAGGATCCCTATCCCTATCGTGGTTCTACACACAGCTAACTCAGATGCTCTGGTTGTGAAACATGGACATAAGACTATGGCAGCAAGAGTGACTTCTGGGCATGAGAGCCAACAGCCTGAGAAAATAAAAATAACTGATAGTATTATTATTTTTTTTTTGGCAGCATAACAATCTTTATTTTATTTTTATTTTATAGAGGACAGAAAAATCATAGATAAGACATAGACAAGTTACACAGTTTCAAAATGAAAATCAAGACGAAGAGGCCAGGGAGAGGGCTCAGTAGAATAAGTGTTTCCCTGGCAAGCGCATAAGCCTGAGTTCAATCCCCAGATCTCCCCCAACAAACAAACAAACAAACAACCTCAATAGGATAAGTATTTATCAGTGAACAACCATTGTCGAGTTGGTATGCTTTTGCTTAGTGAAATTCTGTTCATATTTAATTCTTTTTTTTCTTTTTAGTATTTTTTATTCTTTGTATCATAGGTTTTTTTGTTTTTTTTTTTTTTTTTTTT
>PVKA01001632.1:0-13695 GCA_004027165.1 Ctenomys sociabilis | reverse complement strand
AGCGAGCACCTGATAGTATTAATTGGGTGCTTTGCAGGCTATGAATGAATGCACACACTGGTCCTCACTGTGTCCATGAGAAGAAGGTGAAGCAGGAGTCAGTACTAATCTCACTTTACAAGAAGGAGAACCGCTGAGAGGTGGGGAGCCTTGGGGGATGCTGGATAATGTTTAACTTTTATCTGAGATACCACTTCTGGGAATGAGCTACAGTGAAAGGTCTCTTGGCTTCTGCATTCCCAGAAATAGCAGAACTCACTGGTCCTAGGATCATCCACATCTTGAATGATGAGCTGCACTGTTGACATCTACCAAAAATCTGAACAAAATTCCTGTGAACTTTATTTGTTTGAGTTGACAAACTTTTGCCAGACCATTGCAGTAGTTTTTTCAAATAAAGTTCCTTTTGCTGAATCAGGGTTTTCTTTGTATCTGACGCAGAAAGCACAAGCCAAGGGCCAAAATGGCTTCATGTCACCAGCTTTAGCCACTCATATGGCCCAGTGGCCATACCTGATAGTGTGGGCGATTGGATTATGGCCTCCACCCTAGACCCTCGTTCTTGTTCCTTTCTTGGTTCCTGACTTACTCTTCTTGTTTTTATGACCCTGTGCCCTTGCAGGAGGGCCTGCAATAAAGCTCCCAGACAAAAACTGAATAGTAACTCCAGTGCACTCAAGTCAAGTATATAAGTTTCTTTGTTTATGTCAGTGTTTCACCTTTACTAGTGTTGCAGTCAGAGTTTGCAAAGGAATAGACTTAATATAGAGTATATAATTTATAGAATTATTTTATAATATTCATCCAAAAAGTCAAATACAGAAAAGTACAAGCGATCTTTCCATGTACTCTTGACCCAAAGAATTTAGCTGAGGACTTACATGAGTCAAGCTGGAGGCTAAAACCATGACAATGTCTCATGCAAGCCCCTATCAAGGATCTGCCCTGGGAAGGCCCAAGGGCCTGTGCCAGCAGGATGAGGGGTTTGCCTTGGAGCCTGGAAGCAGCTATGCTCAAGGTAATGGCCAGAGCTCCACTGAAGAACACTGAAGCCATCCTAAGGAATAGCAAGGACCCAAGCTCTTCTGATGAGGAAAACAGCTAAGTTCATACCAAGAAAGCCAGCCTGACAAGCTTCTCCAGCAGCCAGCAGCCATCTACCCCTCGGGTTCTCTTTTCATGCTGTTGGCAAGTTCCTCAGGTGAGTCTTCCACATCCCAAATCACATTGACTCAGTTTACGTGGAGGTTCCTAGATGACCATTTGTTAATCACTACAACTAGAGAATGAGTCTGCTATCCTCAAAGAAGTGAGTTAAAAAGAGAAATGCAACAGGAAGTCAGCATGGAAAAACAAGAAATCTCAAAGGTTATTATTTTGTTTTCCATGAATTCCAGGGACATCAGATATTCTTATTTGGAATATTTTTTCAAAATTTGAAATATTCCAGTTTTTAAGTTTGAAGAGAAGTGCTGAGAGCTCCATGTGGGTAACATGCCATCTAGAGAAGATGAGGCTACAGAGACTGACTGAGTCTCTACTTATCTGTAGACTCTGGGGTCCAGTGGATGCAGAAGTGTTGGCATGGGTTGCAGCAGCAGGAGTTAGGACTATTTGTAAGCAAGGTAATTAGATTTTTAGGACCTGTGCTAAGGTCTGATTAACTACATAGTTCTTTGGCCTGCTATATATACTTTTCTTTTGTTCAATGCCAACAACACTGGGAGGGTTTCTAGTAGATGTTTTTTGTTTCTAGGTCATTTTGTTATAATGCCAACCTATGAGCATCGCAGCTGAAACACCAATAGCTTCCACATCCCAATCACATTGACTCGGTTTAGCTGGAGGTTCCACCTATGTGGGTGGCCCCAGGTCACCCCATACTGCATACTCTGCTCTGGAGAAATCTCCTCAATAGACCACCTGCAACATAACCTGCTTCTGTGGCTGGTTTCCTTAAAATCCAATATATTCTGAAGGATGTGATCAATAAGCAGATGGCTTAAGCCCATGCACATGCCAAGAAATGAGGCATCTAATTAACAGTTAGACAGGGTGTGAGGCAACTGCAGGAGGGGAGTGGAGAACCCTGCCTGGGCTGGGAAACCCCTGGATCTGAGAAGCAGGGCTGGTGGTGTGACATGCTGTCAAGGAGTGGCTGTTGGATGTGAGAACACAGCCAGGACCTTCAGGCTATGCTCATTAGGGCTTTGCAAAATTCCCAATTATCTTTGGACCTGGCCCAGAGCATGGCCCCTTTTCATTGCTGTGAGAAAAGAACCAATGAATCAAAAAGAACACCCATTTGGACATCTTGCATGGGTTTGGCTCTGCTGCAAAGCTGGTATTCAGAAATGAGGTGCTCCCTGCAGCGAGTAATGGCTCCAGGAAGGGTGGAGCTACAGGGAATGGCTGCCATTTTGGATGCAAGGTGGGATTTTCCTGTTGGGCAAGATAGTCTCTTGAACAAAAGACAGGAAGAGATTTTGTGTGAGAAGAGGCTCGCACCTCCTATATGGGTCCCTACAGGACATTTTCAGCTACTGTGTAAGCTACATGCATTGCATGTAGACAGAGAAGCCTTGGGTCTCCTTCCTACAAATGTTCTTGGCTCACATGGGAATAGAACTTCCTGTCCCCTGCACCCAGTGGAGTCACCCAGAGTGTTTCCTGGAGTCCAAGAAGATACCTGGGCTCAGGGTGACTGCTTTTTCTGCAGTACATGGAGAGTGTTATCAGCAGTTGCTGGCTGGGGCTCCCTTGTAGACTGCTCTCTCTTGCTGCCCATGTGTGCTAGATGAGGCCCTGCATGATTCTCTTCACATGGTCAGCAGACAGTGAAGGAATGGGCAGTGCCTTGAGTCTAATGTATCCCCAGATACACTGTCTTTCTTCTCCTGGGTCATTAAGGCTGAAGCAGTCAGGACTGTAGAGTTGCTTATGGGAAATGACTTATCCCTCATGTTCCCCTGGGCAACAAGCAAAAATACTGAAAAGTGAAATCAGTATACACCTTCTTCCTCAACAAGCTCTCCCTCCTTTCTTGGAGGAAAGAAATGCAAGGAGCCAAATGAGTAAAATCTACAGGGGTGGGGATGTGTTCAGACTCCACAGACTGATGAGTGAGCACATCTAAGGTTTCACTAACAACCGCCTACAAGGACTAAAATGATAGTTACTCTGATGGCCAATTGTAGGTGTTAACCTTGCTGGGCTGTGGTGCCCACTTGTCGGTTGTTCTAACAGTAATCTAGATGGGCTGCATAGCTTTTTATTTTTTTAAAGATATGATTAACACTTAACTAAGCAGGCTTCGAATGGAGTAGATCAATGCCTGCAACATGTGTACTTCTCATTGGTCTGATGACTTGTGGTTCTTGAATAAGGAATTCTGCCCAAAGACCAAGAACATAAAACAGAAGTTTTGTGAGAACATTCAGTCTGAAAATTCTAGCTCACTGGCTGGATTTTGGAGTTGGAATTATTTTCCACAGATGGAATGAACCAGTTCCTTAAAATGAATCACAAAAAAAAAAAAAAAAAAAAAAGAAAAGAATCACACACACACACACACACACACGTGCACACACCCTATTGGTTCTGTTTTTCTAAGTAACCTTGATTAATGCACTCTGTCTGTTCCAGATTAACTGTGTCCCCAGGACCCATTAACCAACACTCTAGCTAATTACCTGCAAACTTGAAATAGTATGCTCTGTTTCTAAGAAAGAAGGGCTAGAATACAGACTCCTTCATTCCCTCTAATCTCCCGGTTCCTCCATCCATTATCCTACTCTTAACTCTTCCCACCTCTCCTTATGCTCCCAGAGTACTGCCAGTTCTTATCTTCTGCATCTCTAAAGTCACAATAAACAGAATGCTGCAGGTATGCAGCTGCAGGTATGCAGATAATTCAAATTAAAAACTTTTTTTATAATTTATGTATACAATTCCTTCCTTTGTGATCTTGTCTAAAGAAGGCTTTTCTGGATTATTTTTTTTTGCTATTGTAGTCAATTATTGGTTAAGTTTCTCTTTTTAAAAAAAAATATTGGATACAGGGTCTCACTATGCAACTCAGACATATAGTGATCCACCTCTCTCAGTCTTCCCAGCACTGGGATTACAGAAGTGTGCCACGATACCTGGTTTTGGTGGCTGGCACAGCTCACCTGTGGCCTCTGCACTGGCTTGGCATGCAGGACGAGGGATAAAACTAGGATCTTTGTGCTTGGCAGGCAGGTGCTTAGACTGCTGAGTTATCACCCCAGCCTCTATGATTAAGTTTATATTTTATTATTTTAGATGCTTTTGACAAGGTTTAGAATGGAAAGGTATGATCTTTTATTAAACACCTACTTGCAGAGAACCTGTGGGGGTCACCCTACTTTTGACCCTACTTCTGCCTTTGGCCTCAGTGAAATGCTAACAGCCCTGGCTAGTTAGGCATTGGGAACACAACTGGGGGAGATGTGCCTAAACAAATACGTCCACTTGGTGTTCTTCGGGAGTCATCAGCCACATTGTACAGGAAACAGAGTGACAAATGCCAATTTGAGAAAGGAATACAATGAAGCTATATAATTTCTCTTGTGGGTTAGCTGAGTTTGTAACCAAGCCTCAAAAATTGACATTCATATTGAACCACTTCCCATTAAGGGAGAATGAGAAATAATTTCAAATTTGCCTCTTAATAAACCATGCATGCCTCAATTCTAAGGAAAAGAGTACCAGACCTTTATCATTCAAATGGCATTTGGATATTTAGTAGGCATACTTCAGGAAAATTTTAAGTTCAGTGGGTGAACTTCAGCCCTGAAGCAAAGTAATAAAATAGCATTGCTGGTTTCGATGACACCGAAGCTCTTTTCAGCCAGGAGACTAAAGCAGAATTTAAATCAGAATAAATTGGTAGTCCTGGAAGTGTAATCTAAGGATGGCATTGGAACTGTTTGATATTTCAATTTACATATTAGCTTTTAGGATCAAAGATATATTTAACTTTTAAAAATATTTATTATAAAGAGCACATTTGATAAAATTTTTCTTATGTAGAAATTCCTCAAAATGCTAGGATTGGAGGTCTTATTTGATTCAGCTATTCCCCTCCTGGGTATTTTTTCCAGAAGAACTGAAAACATCATATCACAGTGGCAAATATGTACTCATGTTTATAGCGGTGAAATTTGTAGTAGCTAAAACCTGGAAACAACTTAAATGCCCACCGACCAAAGAATGGAAAAAAGATGTGGTATTTTTACATAATGAAGTATTTCTCAGGCATAAAAAAAGATAAACTTGTGGGTTTTATAGGAAAGTTGGTGCAGCTAGAGAACATACTTCTAAGTGAAATAAATCAGACCCGCATGTGTAAACATCTTATTGTCTTACTAGTGTAAGAACCTGAAAGAGTGAATAAAATCTGAAAGGTACAGCAGATATCATGAAAGGGAAAGAATCTGTTCAAAGAGAAAGAACTGGGATAAGGAAAGGACAAAAGAAAGAACCAAACTACAGGATAGCTTGGGTAATTGGACTGCTGATTTCTGCTGGGGTGCTGAAAGGAGCAGTTAATACCTGTTAATAGTTGGGATGCTTTTCCTTCCTTTTTATTTTCTTATAACCTTTTTTATTTTACCAATTTTGTATGCATATATCTGCTGGTTTGGGCTGGCCAAATAGCTCAGTGGATTAAAGCACCTGCAAGCAGGCACAGGGGCCAGGGATTCAATCCCGGGGCCTGCTCTGCAGACCCCACCTCCAGGGCCCACTGAGACAGTGATTCAGATTACGCATGGTAGCATGGCTCTGTAATCCCAGCACTGGGGAGGCTGTAAACTGGCTTTTACATTACAAGCCCGATCTACTAGTGAGACCCTGAACACCCTGTAGACCTTTCCCTAAAAAGTAAAATAAATAAATAAATAAAATAAAACATATATCTGATGGTCTGGATGACTAATTTGAAGATAGCATTATGCAATATAACAATCATTGTTGAATTCCTATTATTTTGCTTAGTGAAATTCTGTATCACTTCTAATTTTTAAAACTATTTTTATTCTCTTCAAAAAAAGAAAAAAGATCTGAATTGTTTTAAAGCATCAGTGCAGTGGTATGAAGGGTATTCTCATTGCTTGCAACTAACTGTCTTCAGTGTTTGTTCACCTTGAAAGAGAGAAACTCTACCTTTCTAGCAAAATTACTCTTTCTAGAGCTCCTAGCAACTACTCTTCTACTTTGAGGTTTTTATGAGCTTACTTCTCATGACACCTTAGTTAACTGAAAGTATGCAGAATTCGTGTTTTGGGGTTTTCTTGTTCTATCTACTGCCCTGGGACTTTCCTCATTGCTAAGAGGATATCTCACAGCCTCAACTTTAAGGAGGAGAAGCTTGTTTTGGCTTCCAGTGTGTAGAGGTTTAAGTCAACAGTTGCCTGGAGCCACATATCCTGGCAGAGGAGATCTACTCACAGAATGGGTGCTGGAAAGCAGAGGGAGTGTTGGGGAGAAGATGGGGAGGGAAATGAATCCTTCCAGCCCGACCCAGGGACCCACCACTTCTGATCAGAACCTACCTCCTAACAGTGAGTTGGCCCTCATGCCTCCATAATCCAATGACCTTCCAAAAGCCCTGCATGTGTGTGCACGGTGCTCTTGGGAGGACATCTTGATGTAACTCTTCACACTTAGCATGATGTCCTTCACTATGTTGTAGCATGTGATTAAATTTATTTCCTTCTTAAGGTTACATACCATTCTGTCCTGTATATACCACATTATATCCACTCATTCATTCACCCAGGGACATCTGGGTTGCTTCCAGTTTTGGGCTTTTGTGACTAATCCTGTCACAAGCATGAGGGGATCTACAAATAGCTCTATGATCCTACTTTAAATTATTCTGTGCATATAGATGTTGGTGGATCATATAGTACTTCTATTTTTAATTTTTTTCCAAGAACCAACATGCTGTTCTTCAAGGTGGCTGTGCTATTTTACATTTCCATGAACAGCACAAAGGAACATGGATTCTACTTTTTCTACAACCCAATCAACACTTCCTTTTTCTGTGTTTTTCTTTCCTTTCCTTTTTTAAAGAGTTGGACAGTTGCCATCCTGATGAATGTGAGATCAAGATGCAAGCATTAAAAGGAAACACTTATCTGTTAAAGGTATTAATGTAGGAATGACACACGGTGATAGCAAGGACCCAAGCTGAGATGACTGGAAAGAGTTTTAGTCATGACTTTCAGGGGAACATGACGAGATTCAAGATATCCCACTTAATCTTAATGATCAGCGTGACTGGATTAAGTGACACATGGAGAAGCCATTGTATCATGGGCCACCAGTTCATCAGTGTATTCAGCAATATCCAAGGCTAAATGTGCTGTGAGTTGCAGGAAGTGGTCTCTGGGACCATGCCTCCAGAGGATGTCTCTCTCTCTGCCACTCATTCCTGTGCTTTGCTTCTCCATCAGCACAGCTTGACTCATCACTTCCTTCACTATGGTGTTTCTGCCTTGGGGCCAACTGACCATGGGATGAAGTCTCTGAAATCTGAAAACTTCTCCAGGTATCAACGGTTGGGCACTTTGTGCAAGCCATGGAGAGCCTGAGCAGTACCCAGTTCCTCTTGGTGGCTGTTAGCTTCCAGATACTGATTCAAAGAAGTATACCTCAGTGTTAGCTCTGGAAAAATGGGTCTTGTGGGTGTCTAGGATTCTGGAAAGGTGGACACCTGAGCAGTAAATGTCTTAGGGTCAAGCAAGCTTAGGCTCACCTTTCCTGTCCTCTGAAAGACTAGACTTTCATAGGGATCCTGTTAGGGAGAAAGCAAACCATCTAATACCTTGAATTTGGAATTCCAGCCTCTAGAAATGGGAGAAAATAGCTTTACATTGTTTAAGTCACCCATATTGGGAACTTTGCTATGGAAACTCACCTCCCACTTAAACACAGTTGTTTCTGGTCTTGAACAACTTCAGCAAATAAGCCAACACCAGAGGGCTCTCTCATCAGTCAGTCAGCAATGCTGATTGATGGCTTTGCCCTTGAAGTAAATACATCTAAGATTCTGCCCCAGCCACCATCTCCATCCCCCATTCTGGCTCAAACCAGAATGATATCTCTTGGGTCATGGAAATACCTCCAGATTGGCTTTACTTCCGTAGTCTCCACATGTAGCCAGAACTGTTCTTCCAACCATGTACATCAGAGATAACCATTTTTTCACTCAAAGTCTCTAATGACTTTTTCTCACCACAGAGAACAAAATCCAGAGACCTAGCAGAGCTTCTGTAGTCGCTTTCTTTTTCTGACATCACACCTTGTTATCATTTAGCAGCTACATCTTCACTCATTTATCATCCCACGATTCTGTGAGAAGTCTAGTGGACCTAGCTCCTCCTTGCCTAAATCTCATTAGGTTTCCATGAGGAAGTCGTTGTGATTGCATTCCCTCTGGGGACTTTGGGGAACGGATGCCTCTCCTTGTTCATTCGAAGTGTTTGCTGAATTTGGTGCTGGGGGTCGTAGCACTAGGTTCCCACTCCTTGTAAGGTTGTCCTAGCTCATGGTGGCTGTCCATACCCCTCCTCACTCTCTCAGCTACAGAACCCAGGACAACTCCCAGGGTTAAAGTCTGTGCTCTCACTTACTTCAGCAAAGTTACTTCTCTGCAGTACCTTTTATTAATGTTTTCTCTGATGACCAGGACATAAGACCACTGGAGAACAGCTTGAGAATTCTGCTTACTGTTTATCACAAAGTCTTGAATGATACGATTCCCTGTTACCTCACTGATTTAATCATATTGTCCTCTACCATCTGGGTTGCAGGTCAGCATGATTTCCTTGTTATTTCTCCAACTCATCAAGCACATATTTCCTCTGCCAAGAATTGTTTTCCTAGGTGTTTCCATGGCCCACTGCACTACTATCATAGGTTACTATAATGAAGTAATTGAGGCAATTAACTTGTGAAGAGGAAAGCTTGATACAGCTGTCAGTTCCTGGACTTCTTGTCCAAAGGCAGGTGGCCCTAGTTGTGCCAAGTGCTTTGGGCCTTTGTGAGGGGAGTGGATGCCAATGGCAGGAGCCTAGCACCCCACTATTCTTTCAGTGAGCCTCTGCCAGTGATCTAGAAACCTCTCACTAGGCTTTGCCTCTGAAAAGTTCCACCACTTCCCAATAGCACCACCATGGGGACAAACTATTAACACTTGCACCATCCATGCTCAGCCTATAGCACCACTCACTCACTGTTCTGGTGAGATCATTTTAGCAGATGCTAAGATAGTGGGAGAGGAGCCAAAGATTTATTGGGTGAAAGATTGTGGAGTGTGAAGAAGAGAAGGAGCAGAAGTGGAAAGGGAAAGTTTCAGTCCAGTGTGCACCTGACATCAGGAAGGTGAAGAGAAGAGAGGGGAAGAGTAGAGAGGAGAGAGGAGGGGAGAAGAGGGGAGAAGAGGGGAGGGAAGGGGAGCGCAAGGGAGGAGAGTAAAGGAGATGACACAGGAAGAGGCTCTAAGCTCTGAGGTCACTTACAGAAAGAATATCAGCTAGGCCAACAGGGAGCTTCGACTCTAGTAACAGCCAGTGTAGCGGTTACATGCTGGCTGCAAGTGACAGCCTCTTTTACCTTCTGGCTCAGGTATTGGCTGGGCCATTCAGGAAGCGTGTGACTTCAGCCCAAATGCTGAGGCCGAAGCAGTGCTATCAGTAGACAATTGGTTGAATCAAATGCCATCTACACACACAATGGAGGGGGAGGCAGTCATGAAAAGAAATAAAGTGCCGATATGTGCTACAGCATGCTACACCTTAAGACGGCACAAGAAGTGCAATAAGTCGGATACAAAAGAACAAATATTTTTTCTTATTTAATTATTTTAAAGAGAATTTTAAAAAGAACATTAAAATTGATACAGAATTTCAAAACAAGATGATAGGAAATCAATACAGTTGTTACATTGTATATTACTATGCAAAATAGTAGTAGTTGTTCAGATTACCAGCTACAGGTATGCAAATTTGGTAAAAGGTAAACATGAATTATTCCTCTGGATATGCCAATAGAAATCAGTAGTATAATTATCTTAGTTATCTTGTGTATATTTCTTTCTTCCTTCCTTCCTTCCTTCCTTCCTTCCTTCTTCTTTCCCTCAATCCAGTTGTTCTTTCCTTTTGAGAATTTTTTTCCCCTTTCACAATATCTATTATACATTTAAGATTTTATTTACTCATAGTTTTTATATCAAGGACACAATATGTCAAAAACATCACACTATTATATGTGCACCCATGTTAATAACAGTGCAATTTGTCTCAGCTAAATATTAGAAACAATCCAAATGCCTAACAACTGAGGAATGGATTAAAAAAAAATGTGTTATTTTTATATAGTGGAGTACTACTCAGCTATAATGGAAGATGAACTCAAGGCTTTTTTTTAAATGGATGCAACTAGACTCTGTAGTCATAAGTGAAATAAATCAGACCTGAATGTGTAAATAAATTATTGGTGTGAGTGTAGGCTGGTACAGCCATTATGGTAATCAGGGTGGAGATTCTTCTGGAAAAATGCTGTAATCCTGTTTTTTGAGGAATCTCCACACACATAAAGCACAGCGTTTGTGCATAACCTGTGCACTTTCTCATGTACATGTTGGCAACTTGTCATGATCAGCTTTGCGTTGGTAATCTCATCTCTGGATTGCTGTCTTTAGTGTCTAGGAGCTAGTAACCTAACAAGGTGTCTAATGTATATTTCCACAAGTTCCATTTTATCTTGATATTTTTGTATGTGTTCACTCATTCTTTCTCCCATCTCTTCTGCCTCAAAGAAGGAGTGATTTTGCTTGTTTTCCAAATCTAATTTCTCCATCTGAGTCATTCATCATTTTAACTCTTTCAAATTTTCTAAGTATCTACTATGTGATGGGCTGTGCCTTGTGAATTGGAAAACCGATCAGGGTAGAAGTCAGATTGTATGTTAATCTATCATTATGAATGCAAGAGAGCGAGAAAGAGAGAGAGAGAGAGAGAGAGGAGGGAGGGACAGAGAGGGAGAGGGGGAGGGGAGAAGAACAGAAAGAGAGGGAGAGAGGGAGAGGGGGAGGGATAGGGAGAAGAGGAGGGGAAGAGGGAGAGAGAGGGTGAAGAAGAGGGAAGGGGGGGAAGGGGGAGAGAGAGAGAGAGAGAGAGAGAGAGAGAGAGAGAGAGAGAGAGAGAGAGAATATAACTGAGTGGCTAAATCAAGCCCAAGGAGATACTATGGTGATGAAGATGGAAGAGAAATAGGAGGATGGAGGAGGTTGCCATGATAAACCTAAAGCAGAATGTGAAAGAGAATCACCAGAGATAAAATACAAGGTGTGATGAAAAATAATGGCGAATGCTTAAATAAAAAATTAATTACAGCAAAAGACACTGCCATTAATCCTCCTCCAAATACTGACCCCCACTGCACTTATCCCACAGTGTGAAGGGCTGCATGCTGAAGCAGCTCAGGAAATCCTCCTGAGTTGCGCTGCGCTGGCTGCCTAGAGGTTTTGAGTCAGCGCAACACGCGCGGCTCTCACAGGCATGGTGACTTGGGGAAGTCAGGGGCTGCATGGCGCCAGATCACAGCGCAGGATGGGTGGGCGCCGCTGTAAGATTTCAAGCCTGCTTTCCCACTGAATGGTACTTGGCAGGACACCATTTGCTGTATTTCTCTTGTCACCTCATGAAGGCATTCATGGAAGAGAACTTACCGAACTGTTTCAGAAAGTGGCAAGAATGATGAGAGGAGTGGATGTGAAGGGATTAGTGGAAACGCGTCTTCTCCCATACTACAGTTTTAATTATTTATTTCTAAAGACAACAAAAAATGGCAAAAGCCATTAGAAATGATAAGTAATTTCACAAAATAAAATGATAGGAATTCAACAATAGTTTTATATTGCATAATGTTGTCTTCAAATTGGTCACTCAGATTCCAGATATAATCATGAAACCCTGGTCAAAAAATCCTAAAATATTGGGGCCTGGGAGATAGCTCAGCGATATAGTAAGAGCGTGCCTGGCAAGTGCAAAGTCCTGAGTTTGATCCCTGGTACTCCCCAAAATATAATAAAAAATTTAAAAGAAGAGAGAAATAATTGAGTTAACCACGTCTTTTAATAGATTAGGAGAAATCAGCAAATACAATCACTCAAGCTATCCTGTGTGTATACATATATGTTTCATTTTCTCTTTTCTCATTTCCCTCATTCTAGTTATTCCTTCCCTTTGAACAGTTTGTTTCCCTTTCACAGTATCTGTTTTAACTTTCAGATTTTGTTTTTTCTTTCAGGTTAATTAATGAATTCATTAGGTCTCACTACGTAGCTCAGACTCATAGTGATCTCCTGTCTCAGGCTCCCCAGTACTGGGGTTACACGTGTGGGCCATCATGCCTGGTTTCACTGGCCCGCATGGCATCACAGCATGTGGTACTGAGGACTGAACCTGGGTCCTCATGTTTGCCAGACGGGTGCTTAGACACTGAGCTATCTCCCCAACCCTTCTCATTAAGACTAAATGAAACTAAATAACAAGTACTTCAGTAGTTTCAGTGGTGTGGAAGACACAGAAACTCGCCCTAGAAGCATTTGAGTCTGTGACAATGGGAGAGGGGAAGGAGCTGGGGACTCTGCTTCCACACTCTTCCCAAAGCAACAGGGGGCAACATTTGCCTTCTTATCTTTGTTTCTCCCATCCCAGGGGGAATCACAGCCAACTGAATTGTTTTTTTTTTTTTTTTTTTTTTTTTACTTTTTTAAATTTATTTTTTTATTTTATTGAACTACAAATGTCAATCAGACAGTTTCAAGACACCTTAACAAGACAGATTCGATAAATTAATACATTGCAAACTGTTTTCATAATGTTTTGGTATCGTACAAGGTGCATACATGATATTATATTTACAGATATTATTTTAGCAGATATCTCTTATCAGTGAATTAAGAGTGTAGCTTCTTAATAATTTTATTTTTTATACCTGAATTATATCAAAAATTCAATAATTATTTTCCTAGTGGATGACCGTAGTACTAGAAGCTGACATAATACCCTGTCCAACCACCATTAGTGCAGATCTTGCCTCTCATAGGATTATGTAGAAGCACAGCATTATTTATCCCAACTGTACTGTCTATACACACACACATCATGATTTTTTTCTTTCTACACCCCTTCCTTTGTCTACACCTGTCAAAGGTGGGCACTCCATTGTCATTCAACTAACTTAGGTGCTTGAACTTGACAACACAATCCAACACAGTTCAGCATTCTACAACAATAGTGAGTTATACAAAGAAGTTGTCGACCATAGCCATTTACAGCTCAGCTTAATATTATGGCCCCACGATGTATACTTCATTTTTATACTTTTCTGCTGGATGGTTAAGACCTAGATAGATCAAGATTTATATACCAACACATGAACTTTATATTTCCTATGTAGTCAGTGAAGTCCTCTCAGGGTTTATCTTGTAGTCCTGTACATTATTCTGTAGATCCTTTGTCTGTGTCATCCATGTGGATGAGTCACGGCCAATGCTTGACCAGTTTGCTCTCTGTGAGAGCTTGAGAGAAAGTTTTCTCTTCATGTGACTCTCCCCAGGCACACTATAGAACTTCAATCTCTTTCCTCTGTGGCTCC